>JAQIWJ010001352.1:0-11785 GCA_034695185.1 Discolaimus major
TTAGCTGCCTTATTCTGTCAGCCGTGCCCACCAAATTGAAGGGCAGAGGGGATCAGGTTATGGCGGTTTAGGTTTATATACATTGACGTTGAAACATCGATAAAATTTTCCATGTATTTTCGGCTTACTGGTTTAGGCAAGAACTTGTTATGATTGTAGATCGCTATGATGAGAGATACAATGGTCGTACAACATCATCTGTGTCAACAATTTTGCAAAGTTGATAAAATGATATTGGTTTGGTCATCGACACTTGGACCAAAGCAACATGTCCACTGTTGTGCGTTTGAGAATTTCATTTTAATGTTGCGCTATACTTTCAGCAGTTTCTGGATCTTCCACACACTGGATTATGGTCATTGCCTCATGGCATCGTTGTGCACATGGTGCAACCGTTTTATCATGCGCTTTATTTTGCCCACAGAACCAACAAAACTGGTGGTTGAAGATTGTCATTTGAGCGATAAAACTACAAACGCCGCCTTACTTTAGTCGGTGATCAAGATAGAAGGAGCTGTACGATCATAGATGAATATCTGACGGTACAGGCGGGTCTTGGCAGATTCTGGGCCAAAATTCATTTGCGATTTTGGGCTGGGCAATATAAAATGTGGATCCAATTTCCAATTTGTTGCTTTGCTAGCGCTTCGACTTAAAGAAATATCATATCACCCTTGACATTTCTTTCAACCTTGCCTGGAAGAAACAATCCAGCCAATGAATGGTAATGAGAAATAATGTTGCAAGTGTGATGAACATGCTTCTATTGACTGGTCAACGATTGATACCTTTGTTGGGAACCTGCAGCTATCAATTCTTGTCAGTTGTGATCAAAACATAACCATGCAGTCAAATTTCATGAGGATCCATCTGGTATCATGCAGAATGGTAACGGGAGGATATAATGTATGGTATTTCATCGATGTATGTTTCGTTAAGAGTAATTGTACCCGCTGCCTGCAACAGATGAGTTCTGCGAAATGCCAGTTCATGGCGGCATCGATGGCGGCTTCCATATAGTCGATGTATCTGCAGTCTCATCAATTGTAGACGTAATGTTAGATCTTTTTAGAAATTTCTGGTGGCGACAATGTCCTTACCATTAATGTATTATCTTAGAGGTGACTGTACTGCCATGGGTCCAGCATTGACGGACGGACGCTTGGACCAGGTAATATTTAAAACAGCGGGAATGAGTTGTTGCCATCCTGATTGATAGTACACAGGTTATCGCTCCTGAACCATAGCTCTTCTTCTGAGGTAGCTCAAACACGCGTTTAATTTGTGCTTCGTGTCATATTCGAGTAGAATCTGATCAAAACATAAGTAGCCTTTAAAACAAAATGAGTAAAAGCAGTAGATCTGTGTTATCTTATTGACAAACAGGTAACAGTTTGTTTGGCATTGCTGCTGTCAATCATGAGGATTTCTTCTTGCTGAATTAGTACGTGTCATGGTCCAAAGTGTGTTTCAAAACTGATATTTACTCTCATCAATCGGCAGAGCTTTTGCACAAATCGGACAGTGCATTCTGTAATCACAAACGCCCAATTAGCTTCGGCATCGTGGTACCATCACTTTCCAGCGCCAATGCGTTATGTCAAGTCTCAAACGATTTTCGGTACCTCCAATTTATGAGCCACATTCTTTACAGTTGCTTTCTCCATTCCACCATATTCAGTGTTGACATAATAATGACCAGTAAAATAAAAATAATGCTAACGTTTGGAATCATTCGTCTGAATTAACGGTGTCATAAGAAATTTGTCTGCGTTATTATACGCAAACCCTGGATCCTGCAAAAACAATATTTTCATTAGACAACATTGCAGAAAGATTTACGTGAAGCTTACCGCTTGCATGAGTGAGGACACCGCTTAGTTCTGCAGATTGATCCTGGTTTGTCTTTTCATGGCATGATTCTTTACCCGCTATGATCGTTGCAGAGAGCGTGATGAGTCAGGTTTCTCTAGTTGGCTTCCATACAATGGATGTATTGTAGCGTTACCTTGACTAATGGAAGTACTGGTTTCAAATTCAACTCCGAAGATTCTGCCAGAAAAACGTTCTTGTGTCGCAAGGAGTCTTTCTCGAACCTTATACCACTAATTCGAAGAAGCTTACCATATCTTGCTGATTGTCTGTGTTAAGCAATACAATGGTGGGTGATATGGCTACGTGAGGTATCGCAATAAATTCCAATTTAAAGATGATGCTATAAGTATGACTTTCACGCTACATATACAGTTCGCAAAGCCAGCTTTACGTTATCAAATTACAAACGCCTTATTCAACTGATATTTTCATTTATGGTATTCCATCAATTTCATCAATCCTTTGTACTTTCAGACCATGGATCTGATCATGTAGCATCTACAGGCGATAGCTTAGTCAGTGGTCGGTCGGAAATTATTGCCTTTCGTTTAACCTCCAGACGATCTTTCAGAACGTTTGATCATCACATGCAGTATGTTGACGTTAATATGACTTCAGACCAGAACATGATGGCAACCTATGGACCATGGATTGACGATTTGCCAGAAATATTACAGTTATAAAATATAATTCCAGATTGTACCATACCAGTCTTACTGGGTAATCGTCTAAATTGTAGCTTTACACTGTATCTATACGTTAGCCATGCGGTTATTATAGGTCGGTTATGCTCACTAGTGCGAGCAATAATCACAAAGGCAACCATCGGTAAAAGCTTTCTAAAGTGCCTTCTTCTTGTACTCATGTGTAATCTTTGTCCTTTTATTTATATTCCAGTTGCAGCTAAACCTTTCCCTGAAACATCGTGCGGTCATTACTCGAACTGTTGTTTCCTTGCAAGGCATTTCTTTATATAAGGGCTCGATAATTAATATTGTAAAGTTTGTTGGTCATATTGTATGACTGTCGACCACCAATGACACCATCAATCAAGCTTTCGCACATTGTCTTGCATTCAGTTTGTCGTAAAATAACCCGCATCATTCTCATTTCTCTTCTTTGTCATTTCCCATTTGGCAGGCATGGACATCCTATTTGATTAGTCCCCTTCGCCCCAATTTTATTCACTATTTACTACCAATCATAACAGAAGTTTTGCGAATGTATAAAATCATTTGTTTGCGACATTTCTTGATTGCACCATTCACGTCTGATAATCTGCCCGAATGAAAGCTGTTGATCCAGCAAACTGGCGCGGCCTATTTGATTCAGCTATGATCGGTTGCGACCAGAATTTTATGGTATCTGGAAATCGTTTCTCTTCCTATTCCGCAATACGTTTTTCCATCCAATTCATCTTGTCGTGCCAGCTCTGATCAATTCTTGTCGTCTATATACTGTAACCATTCTTATGATCCGTGGTTTGGATGAGTAGTTGAGGCTTGTATTCTAGTTTGCAGCCTAATTTATTTTTCCAGACTTACAACCTTTGAAAAAAATCCTGCCAATGTACAAGCCTTGATCTTTCTTCCAAATTCCCAAATTTTACTGAAGCCGTTATTGACACGACTTTGTCGTTTTCTTGCTACAATTCATTGCATGTACTAATTGAGTTAGAAGAGAATATCTCGTGGCTCTCCTCACTTATCTCCATGTTTATAAGTAAATCCTTTCACGATTATACAGTCGAACTCGCTTAAGAACAACCTGTCGGGACCAAAAAAAACGGTTGTTGGTATCCGAGGTTGCAGTTATCCGAACACTCGCTTAAGAACAACTCTGCGACATTGTCAAAAAAGTTGTTTTTATCCGATGAACACAAAAAAATTTTTGGAAATTACTCAACGCTGGAATCTTTTTAGAAGATGTAGCCATAGTGTCAACCAAGCATACACAATCAAGTTAACATTCAGAATAGATCATGCAATCGAAAAGTGCAGGTAAAAAATCGTATAGTAATGAGGAGAAGAGAAAACCTCCTCTCCATACATTGCATCCACACAGAGGTGCCTAAACGAAGGCTACATATGACCCAAAAACAGTCCCTTTCTCTTGTAGAATATGGATGTAAATGTTGCCCTTATACCAGGTAAAAATTACATGTAAGATAAGGCTTGGGGTTCAGAAAAAGGTTGCAGGTATCCGAGTGTTGCACTTAACAGAGTTGCCCTTAAGTGAGGTAGAACTGCATGTAAAAGATAGCGCAGCAAAACGGGGAATGAAAACGGTTGCACTTATGCGACTGTTGTCCTTATGCGGGTTGTTCTTAGGCGAGTTAGACTGTATATCCAATGGCAGGTAAAGCAATCAAAAATGGCTCCTTACGAAATCATGATGGGCATTCCGTTTGAGTTGATATAATCTCAAATATGCGTCTGATCACAGTGTAATGTATGAATTTTTATTGCCAATGACCGTGTTACCACCGAAAATGAAAACTTTCGAAAGCAATATTGTCTCCCACTCTTCCTTGTAGCTTCATCGTTTTATGCATGTCTATTTTGGCCACTTTCCCAATTGGCTGCAACGATAAAACCTTCGTCCATCATTGAATTATAATCGCGGTAAGTTTGCCTCTGCCAAAAGTATTTTGAGAGGACGGTCAAACCTCGATGTAACCATTGTCACGACGGAGGTTCGAAGCATGCTTCTCTCAGTTCACTACAAATGGTGGCAGTTGCCTAAACTACAACAATGTTGCGCAATTGCCAACAACAAGTCCAGTACTTACTCAAACGACAATCTCAATGTTCATCCTTGTTTCCACACATCATGCCTAACAGAAAATTTTAAACAAAATTTCTGCAGATCAACGTCTTGGTTGGATTAATATTCACATAGCTTCGTTGCTGTCGGTGTGCATTCTCCATGGTGGATTCTTCAATTTTTTGTATATTCATCTCGGTTTGTCATGGTCAACATCAAAGCAGCAATCAAGGCGTTTTCAAGTAATCATATTTGAAAAGCTGATCAGCTCGGACTGTCACCTTTCAATCAAATCTGAGGTGAGTGTAGATAGCTTTTCCTGACGATTTCGGGAACTATTCGGCTGTTTGTAAGCTTGGGGTTATTGTCAGCATGCTTGGTAGGTATTTCTCGAACATAATTTATTTAAATCCATGCATTTTCGATTGCACATGTTCTTCGAATAGCCAAGCGCCCATTTGATGTACTTTATTGAAGTTTTGCTTTTGCCAGTATTAGAATGGTTGCATAGCATCGTTGCAACCAGTGGATTGCTCTGCTCTGTTTATAACACAGGTCAAGCCAACCTTTTTCAGCCCATTTATTAGAGTTACAGTTTGTGGTCCATCTAGTAATCAGAAACTGCATATAGAGCGTGCATTTGCGTACATGAGAATTGTGTAAAAAAGTAACAAGTCGAAGAATGACTTTTTCGTTTTTGTCATGTTGCGCAATATACTGAAATTATACAATGCAGCATCGTTCAGACGGTTAGCAAGCAATCAACGACGCTGTCAATCTATGTCTCTTGACGATAGTTTTGCAATCATCGTAGTGTAGTATCCCAGTGAAAAGGTAGCTAGCTATCGTAATTCTGACCACTTGTAATGGGGCGATGCTAACTGATTCAGTTGGCGTTCTATCTGATGGCCTCTCATGGAAAACATTAATCAATTGTTTGGGTTTCGAGCGTCCACGAAGTGTTATTTCATATAGCCAGGATCCTCTTGGCTGTTCAAGTTCCGTTGTTACTTTCCCATCTGTATGTCAAATGATTCCGATATTCAGACTTTAGCTGATCTTCATGGTAGCAAGCAATCATGACGTCTACTATGGTTTGCTAATGGTGTTTGCAAGGTTTAGAGCATTTTGTTGAGGCGTTAACAGGAAGCATTTTTCTAAACGTCAATGATCGCTTGAAGTCACAACTTGTTGTTACTGTCCTTGCTATGTATCGACTATCAAACATTTAGTGAATCTCATGATCGGTCCTTTCGCTATGCCAGAAGCATTTGCGATGCAGTGCACAAATCAGCTCCACGCGATTTGACACTCTCGTTTGCTAGATCAATCTGTTCACTGCGCGGATTCTGTCATCATAACATTATCTCTTGTCTTTCCAGATTCGTTTGTTGTAATTCCAGTCGACTCGTCAACATTGGCAGGGTTGCATGCACTTTTTCATTAGTTGGAGGACATGCCATGATCTATGTACCTTCAAAATGCAGCGTACATATGACACAATCAGACAGTAAACGATTGCTAAATTTATCATGCATTGTCGCTGGAAATTTATCTATACATTATTCAGCCATTTGTTCTTGCGAATTTTTTTTATCCCTCCTCTGTGATCATCTGCGATTTTGAATTGAGTTGTGATATAATTGACAGTCGAAAAATAACTTTTATTACAATCGATTGACAGTTCATGTTATTTTAGCTTCCATTAATATTCGTCGCATCGGTTGTCTAACGATTTTCATGAAATCGGTTAGGTTAGGATCGAGTGCAGTGTTGTAATTATAGGTTATGCGCTTGTAATTTCGTTTGTTGTATGAATCAAACGCGAATCCTCTTTCATTTTTGAATTTTGTTGTGGTAACTCACCCAATTGGCAGTGTTGGTAAGGTTCGATCTATTTCCCATTTGTAATGGATACCGTCAGCCCTCAAAATGGAAGGTGACACTCGTATCTTCAGAATCGTATTGGCAGTGACGTCAACAGAATGTCTAAATATATTGCTCATGTTCCGACATCTTTTGATGTCAGCCATTTCCATTTGACTTGGCATTTTTTGATCATACAGTTCCGATTTTTTGAACACGTTTTCCAACACTTGGAGCTACAAATGAATATGCTCGTCGAGTTGAAGGAGTAGCAATAAAACTCAAGTTTTCAGTGCACGATAAGCATCAAAGGAATATGTTTACATAGGCGGTGAAATTTGGATGATCTTTCCCTGTATTTTGGGTGATGCTTACGCAGTCAGACCAGTAATTTATCCTGATTGTAGATATGTCTGATGAGACACCACAAATATGCAGCGTCATCAGTTTCAACATTTGCCAAGTTGATAATATAATATCAGTTCGATTTTTGGGCCAACCCACGTATCCAGGTGTTGTATGTGTGCGTATTTCCTTGCATGTTTCAAGACCGTCATAATAGTAGAAAAATAAAGCACTTCGTTTATTTTGGTCAATACTAGAGGTGCAAGTAGAACTGCATGATCACAAATGAGCATGACACTGTTGGTTGGATTTTGGCAAATTCGGAGTAAAAAGTTGTGTCAACATTGGTGAATACAAAACATGGAATCCAATTTCCAGGTCGTTGATTTGTCAGCGCTTATCAGAGGATGCCGGTGAATAAACATCAGCTATGATTCTCACTTCTTGAAATTTTGGCGATGCTCTGAATATGGAGAAGGCAATTCTAGAATACTGTTTGATGGCATCAAGGAGTTGGACCTCCCTATAGTGGAGGTCCAACTCCTTGATGGCATCGTATGTTCGCACCATTCACGTTTGGATTTCGCGCATTCCTTTAAAAGGTTTCCATTGCGTAGCCGGTGTCAGGTTGGGTGAAGAAATTCAGTTGTTTTTTCCCATCAGCATATCAGATAAATTGTGTAGCCAAGTTTAGCTCATCTTCTGGTAGCGAGCCAAATGGCACTAATCGTCTTTTCGAGAATTTGATCTTTTGTGGGAACGCTATGAATACTGTAGGAAGCTTCTTTTAGTATTGGCATCAATCTCTCTTGCTTGAATTCACACAGCAAGTCATAATGCGAACAATTTTCAGCTCGTTGCTCACATGCTCCACGTAAATCCACTAGTAGTAGCATATTGCATACAATTGAGCTCAGGATTATGTCAGTGCTTGACAGGTTCATGCCAAATGTAAACTGATACGTCGAACCCTACATCCTGTAAAACCAATTGCGCTATTATGAATAATTGTCAGAAATTTTGCGAAGCTTACTGCCTTGATGACTATTATTTCAGATTATTCACCATGCATTTACCACTGGTGGTGTCTTTCCATTCGTAAGTCTGTCGGTTTTTATGGCCGTTTTCAATCCAATAACGCGTGCTATTTCTGTTGGAACAGCTACCGTAATATCATGATCAGGCATGTGTGTGAGGAGTGCAAATGCACTCACTCTTCTTGACGTGATGTATGTTTCTTTCGCAGTGATGTTTGCATCATCTTTCAATCGCCTGTAGATGCCAGTCATGGGACACGAGTTGTTTCCATAAAACGATTTGAATAGCCACCATGCCGAATATTAGTGCAGATGGTGATAAACAATAAACCACTGCAATAGTCAAATAGTATCAGAATATATCGTTATAATACCTGCTACTTATTTTATGCGGGTGTAGAATGTAGATTAGTGTTGCAATTGGGTCCCTTTGATAAGTGTACGAATAAGTATTCTAATAAGTACATGGATTTGTTTTGACAACAGTCATGAGCGAGAAGCATACTAGCGCCGAAAGCTGTATAAAAACATTTTCCCATCTGATTGTTGGGCTGTGGTTGAACCCCTCAAAATACTGATAACCATTTTCGCTGTTGGAACAATCGGCTGAATCCTGTGCATAAACTTGTCAGTTATTCTTGGTATAACAATCGTCGCTTGGCGAACGCTGGAACAACAGGGAGCTTTATTTCCATTACGCGTTTCTGGTACGAATCAGTATCCTTAGCTGTTCAGATTCATCCATTCGCGCTGGTTGTATTCGCAGGTTTCCGAACGTTTCTCCTTCTTTGACGATTGGCCTTGTTAGTTAATTTGAGGTTTTCAGTTGATTTGCAATATGGCCTTTAAAGAAGTATCAATCAAATGATGCATTTCAACTGACGGCTTTGGACTGGTAGCAAATCCAAATAACCAAATCTTGTATACGTAATTCTCCAATTGTTTTTTCACGATACCAGAACATTCCTGCTATGAACTTGTTATACTTTGCACAGGGTTGGGCTTCAATCATACTATAGAGCACTGAGGCCATCCAAGATTCTTATGTCGCAGAGCATTGTATCGATTTGCTTCAGCCATGCTAACGTGTGGTGAAGCCCTTACTTTTGACATTGCGTTGTCGTGGTCAATGGATTGTATACAGTTATTTGAATTAACTTACAATCGGTGCTATGTGTACGTAACCAGAAATCAGGTTTTACACACTTGCTTGATGGGATACTGTTACTTATTTCCTCCATTCCAAACGCAATCATTTTTTGTAAATATGACTGAACAGATAATAGGTTGCTTCTGAGTGTCAAAGCATAAAACCTGACATAGCATTTTTTGCGATTTACTTTTTCATAAAATTATCTTGTCTCGTCAGTGCATTGATTGTAGAAAGTATAAATCTTACTGCAGTCGATCACTTGTTCGATTATAACTTTTCCATGCCGGGATTACTTGTTTGTGAAGCTAACGATGAGGGTTTTGAATCATCGAGATTTAGCTGTATGCTGTTGACATTACAGTTGATTGTTTGCCATTTCAGATGACTATCTATAGCACTGGTTCTTGTTGCACATCTGCATATCTGTGCTTCCAGTTTGGGATGATACATTGGATATCGAGTTGACGTCAAGTAAACATCAGGTTGACCATCAAATTCATCATATTTGAATCATATCCGAAGCCTTCATGTATGCGTCTCCCTAACCTTTCTTTGCAATATATCCTGGGATTGGCAAGTACCTCATTCATTTTATCGATAATGAATAAATAATTACTTGATGGCATGTGTCCTAGTTCCTTCCATAAGAGTCTGTGCAAGGAGGCTTTATTATCTGACAGTCGAACATCAGGTGACTAATTCATACTCATATTACACAATCGATTGCGTCCGAATCGAATCATGTCACTATAGACATTTTTCAAGTCGCTACTCGGTGCGAATACTCTGTGTGACGATGAACTCCATATTGGCTGTAATTCTGTCAGGTTTCGGATAAATTACATAGCATGTCCGCAATCGCAGGATTTCTTTGCACCAATATTAACACATATCGTGCCATATTTTTTGACAACAACAAGGTGTATTCGTACATACTGTTTGATGCGTTCAATAAGCTTCAAGTATGATCTCTTTTTGTTTTCATCATCTGGTTCATTTTTGTTTCCAAATTTTCTACAGTGCAGTAAGCGCCACAAAAACTTTACAATCATGACGCCTTTGGTTGCAACTATGCAGTGGATGCATATCAATCTGGCGGTATCCACTGTTCAGTTGATCTCGATCGACAGGAATTCAATTTCCTTATCAGCGACATTGTACTAATATGGATTATCAACAAAGATATTACTTTCCATAGCTACAGATGATCTAAAATTTTTATGTTTTCTTGCCTATTTGTTCCTGAGGTGGTCTGCGATTCAAGTCGTTTCATCTGTGCTATTCTATGTCTTGATCTAGTCGATCAAATCGTAGCCAATTAATTGACAACTGGTCGGTGTGGTAATGACGTTGTTGCGTCTTCTGTCTGCCTTATACTTTTACAGATGACATGCATAGCTATGCCAGAGTTGGAACGATCACCGACATTAATTGCACTATCCGGATTGTCAGGTGACATGTGCTGATGTAGTTGCTGCGCTATACAACGTTGGTCGAAAACAAGCATTGCCTCATCCAGATGATAGGCTTGATAATGGGAGAAACAACAGGCTTCGTTTCTATTTGGCTTGATTAACCTTCAAATTAGTGAGGTTTTTACATTCTGTCCTGTCTGATTTATTTTACAGCAAATCCCATGAAAGGCCAATTACAAGTACCAAACCAATGAATATCCTAAGCGATCTTTACTTCGGGAAATACTTTAATGACTAGCAAATTGCAACCGCAGCCATAAATTAATGGCATCAGTAGCTCTTTGTACTGATGTGTAGAATGTTTCAATTCAAGCAGATTTTAATTTATTTACTCTATCTCCTTGACGTTGGGAGATAGTTTGACAATCCGGAAACATTCTCTTCCAGCCGATTCAGAGGTATCCATCATGAAGCTAGCATTCGTGGTTGACTGGTTTCGGTGCAGAAGTTTCCAAAATACGAGTAGTCATAGGCTTTTTCAAAATGATTGATATGCTCCGCCCACATGCTTGTCAATGCTCCTTTTGCAGGATCAAAAAAACTCCATTCGAGGGGATATGGCACGATTCTGTTTAATGTTTCATCAATTTAGAGTTACCAGGCTCTTCTTGAAGAGATTTTATAGTGTGATTAAGAAAAGCTGGTTTTGATATTGTTGCACATTACGTCGGGACTGTTTCAAAGCCCAAAAAGTCATGTTTCCTTGCAGAGCTTCACGAATTCAACATTCTTCTTGCAAACCTGATCATTGTATCATCGGTTACATACTTCAGTTACCTGCAATAGGTTGTTCCTGCGAAATGCAAGTCCTCATGGAAAGGCTATATGTTGTTGTCCTCCATGTCGTAGTAGATGAAGCAGAATTCCTGCACACGAAACTATTTTTCGAAGATACCGCTGGAAATAAGTTGTCGCAAGTTGTGTTTGGCTAACCTTATTTGCATTATTCGAAGAAGCTTGTCATATCGTTCCTCATACATTACAATTGGCTTGATATGGCTTAGTTAGTTCTGAATCATCACGATGAATTCCCATCATTATGCTGTAAGGATGACTTTTGTGCTACTTCTTCAGTTCACAAACCAACGGTTTATGGGTTACAACTTGTCAGATTCAGCAAATATTGTCTTTAGCGGCTAACATTCATTGATATTTTCTGCTTTCCTGACATTGCTTTCTATCATGTATGTAGCACTTAAACCTCAACCGCCATAAGCTGATCCCCTCTGCCCTCCTGTCTTTTGGCCTAACCTGAGAATCAATAACCA
>JAQIWJ010001353.1:0-11782 GCA_034695185.1 Discolaimus major
GAATCTACCAATTTGCTTCTTTTATCATACTTCTCGAGATAGAGTAGTGACAACATAATTTTGGAACGTAGTGTATATCAGAAAACATTCAATAAGAGCATGAATCATTCGAAATCGATTTTTGAAAGTTCAATGTGGCTAGCCTTCATTCAGCAAATGATATTTGAACAATCATTATTTTGAAAAAATAAAGCAAACTCGGGCAATGGGTACATTAGCTATTATCATCGACGATGGCCAACCGATCGGTGACACCAAGATCAATCGATACGCTTGTATCGAAAATCGATCATTTTGATCAACTTTCTAAATGTGCATGCAATTGCGAAACTAATGATGCCAGGATGATCAGGATGTGTGATTATTCCCGCAAAAGTGCTTTCAGTGCATTTATATCGTAAATTATCGATTTTCGAATTTCAAAAAATCGTCCCCTTTACATAATCATTGATCATTGATATCTTTGCACGAAATGAAGCCAGTTGTGACATGTGAGTACACTTTCCAGGACAATCGAGTTATCATGCATGCTGCAAGCTAATCACTTGATCACTCCTGAACAAATTGCGATACCAACGAACCAGTGCTTTCCTCAACGGTCGAATAACCAGTGCAGTCGAAATTGGGTTGGCAACTGGTAGAAATACAACCGGCATCGCTGTTGATAATGACAGATACTCATTCGCCATTCGTTTATCATAAATGAGAAAAACGTAAACAGTGATACAAGGGGCTTCTATCAGAATTGGCAAGATTGCAGTGATTGCAATATATTTCAACAGCGATTTATTCTCTTTTAATCTTGATACAGGCATGGCCATATTGTTCTGCTGGTGATCGATTGGGTACGTGCGAATTTTGTGAAAGCAAAATATCAAAATCAAATGACTAAAAAAAGTAGACGGCACGTCCAAAAATACGGCGACAAGAATGGAGCTCCTTTCTGGCTTTACGAGGCAAAAATCCCCGGGGGCTCTGCCGATGGAATTCTCAGACCAATGCAGGATTGCAACCGAAAAGCTCACAAGCCAAATTGAAATACACATGATAACTATTTTGCGTTTTGTAAATATTCTTTCGTAATAATTCGAGTGGCATAATGAGATGTATCGAGATAATGGCAAGTACGGTTCGGATATTACTACAGCGTAGTACAGCGAAATGCTTGCAATTCCAGCTGATTGACACCAGATCGATTGGCTGATTTCATATTTGATACCCATCGGTTGCAATACAATGAAATGCAATGATAACATGATGTCGATGAAGCAACGATTCAGGATAAAACCGATATAATCAGTCTTCAGTATAGATTTCTCATAAAATATCAACAGCAATAGCAAGATATTGACGGCCAGTCCACAAGTACCACCAATGTAGAACCCGTAGAAGAGTACTGTATCCGCTGGACTCGCCTCCATTCCGGAATTCGAGTGGCTGGAATTCATATTTTTCTTTAACTTGGTTCCAAAACCTTGCTTGGCTTGGAAAAGATATAGATGCTCTAGTTCGACTTGGTTTTATGATTTTTAAACTACCCATAATAATCATGCTTTTATTTATTGATGCATCGATAATGAACGGATCGTCAATGTATTTGTAGCTGCTGCTAAAGAGTCAGAATAATCAAGCTGCTTTTCAAATCCAGCCAATCAGCCATGCAAAATTTTCGCTTTGATAACGAGGTAGTATTGTGAGCTATGGATATGCTGATGAACGTTTATCACTTTTGCTAACAAGGGAAGCTTCCCAGGTGCCTAATCCCAATCTTGCTGAGATTTGGCTTATTTGAATGGGCTTTGCATGCTGAGCAAGGATTCCATGTTCGTTTGGGCTATATTTGCCTCAGTGACCAGTAAATGACCAGTGAAGTTGACCCATGAACTCCAGCCAAACTGGTCAAGAGGGGCATCGCACCAAAGAGCATGATGCCCCGAACCCGAATCTTGCTTAATTTTTAAGCTAAATATAATTGCTGATCAGTAAATGACCGAAAACCTCTTTTCTGGATGGTCAATGGCGAATTTATAGCCAACCAAACAGCATTTGCCAAAGTTATGCATAGATTTGGCATCAGTGAACAACGTTTTCGTTTGATGCGCTTCTCACTTCATTTGGCATGCAAGCATAGAACCAGAGCAATGCAATATCTTTGTCCAGAAATACTCATTCCAATCCAGGATCACAAGCATCAGATCTAATCCATTATCAACCGACCCACCTTTTCAATCTTCCAACTATCACTCCGATCAAATGATTCGCCGATCCTCTAACCTGCGGATTCATAATACAAAGTACGGTATTACTCATGATCCCATGAGTGAGAAGAATAATCGTATTCATTGGTACGAAATTTTCATACCATTTCACCGAAGCTTCCCTGATACCAACGACGCTTGTAGTGAATATGGCGATCGTAGGCACGCATAAAAGTAATAATGTAGTGAATATGGCAGAGATCAATGATTTCGTGACGCTTTTTTGACACCGAACATAAGCTGCAGGAATTGCATCAGACGAAAATCCGACTTTATTACTTTTACGGAATGCGATTACAGTAGCCAACGACATAACAGCGCTCCCAGAAGCCATTAGATTGGAAAATATGTAAAAATACGGGATATAATATCTGCCAACAGCATTGGCTAAAAGGCAAGAATACGGCCACTTTAGAGTTTGATCTTCGAAATACGAACATACGAATGCGGCTAATGTAGCTGCGATGGAATAGACCAAAATGCCCAGAGAAATTTGAATCTGATGCCAAGTTTTGACTTTTAAGTAATAAAATATTGGTTTGCTCACAGCAACGAACCGTTCGCACGAGCTGGCGAATAAATTCAAATTTATCACGTGAAATCCGAATATAAACCAAGGGCTGTACACTCTTAGCATACATTGCCAAGCGTTAGCTTCCAATCCGTATTCTCCCGCCAAAATATATTTCAAACGTGAGAATCCGGCTACGACGAAGGCCGCTTCGAATATGCAATTGCCTAATTCCATCGTAGTAAGTAAAAAATGTCGTTGACCATTGCGCAATTGGACGCTTTTCAAAAGGAGACTAATGGCCAAGAATGTGGAAAATATGAATCCGAATAATGCCAGGGTGGCGTTCGAGGTGTGCATTAGAATTGCCTTGGTTGTTGAACTGATTATTTCATTCGAAGCATTGAAATTCATCTTTTATCACTTTGGAGTTGAGGTAAAGGTAAACTTTGAGATACCTTTTCAGAGATGAAGAAAATCTAGAGGCTTTTTCGCCTCTGTTTAATAACCGAAACCAGCTGCACTCGGCATAATGATAAGGAAATTATTATCATGGTGCCTTGGTTACTCATGCTCGGCTGATGGCCCTCCGTCCATTTCGGATCTAGCATTTTAATTATAACCTCGGGCGATAAAATTTCAGATAATGTTGTGGGCACTTTTTTTTCAGTTAGGGGAGACGTCAAAATTATGGCTTCAAATTTGATTCATTTGATGCGCAGTTGATGACAGCAAATTGATGCTGACGTCCATCAAGTTGAAGTCAAGTTGACATCAAATTTGAAGGGCCAGCTGTCAGAAGCAACTGGGGTGGTCACCATGGATTGCGCAATCATAAGCCATCATAGGCCAGCATGTGCAAATCCTCTCATCAAGCCACGTCCTCAATTGGAATTAGATATCAGCAATATTCACTGCAATTTTTGCATCATTTTTTTCCTTGATATCCCAAATCATATTTATACACCGATCACCCCAGCACAGGCATGACAAGACCACCTAACCACGATCCCAGTTCACCAATCCCTGTCATATAATCCCCTGAAATCATGCCCTAAACTTATTATTTTTAGCCACTTGTATCGATTGGCGATGATAAAATATATTCAACGGATCCCAATCCGTTTTTACTTTCATCAACCTCTCGTAATTATCCTTGAAATACATGTTGGGCCAATCGACTAAATCTCGATCGGGATAATTATAATAGGCGCCGTCGTTTACGGCGTCCGGTTTCGGACCCTCGCTTCCGTACATCCAATAGTAGAAATCCCTGGACCAACGGATCTGCGGTTCCGCTTCGTCCCATTTGCCCCAGACAGTGCCGAATTGGACGATCATTTTGGCCTTCCGATGAGCGAACGCGGTCTCGTTCTCGGCGAATCGACTCACGGCGCACGCCCAGCCTTGGATGGTGACGTAACCGTAGGCTACCTTTTTGAAATTCGGATGATCGGCTCGATCGATCATGGCGTTCCACATGGCTTCCAGTTGTTTCTGAGTGAACGCCGAGTGCATGAACGCGGAACGTTGGATGTAATAGTAACTGTCGCTCCACGTGTCG
Organism: Discolaimus major; assembly: GCA_034695185.1. Taxonomy (NCBI): domain Eukaryota; kingdom Metazoa; phylum Nematoda; class Enoplea; order Dorylaimida; family Qudsianematidae; genus Discolaimus; species Discolaimus major. Next base: position 4,334 of record JAQIWJ010001353.1, read on the forward strand.
TCTCGCCAACCCCACAGGACCAGGATCCTGAAAAAAGTGCGGTTCAGGGCATACTGTAACCGCTAGGCTGGGAATTGTCCCAGCAGTGACGTCATTGATGACGTCACTGAAGGATACTGTAACATGTACCAGGTGAAACAGAGTTAGGAATTGCGCAACACAGCTACTTGCTAGATCCCAATTTGTGGCATTTTAACCAGCTGACTGCCCTGTCAGCAGGTCATTGCTGTCCAAGTCCAGACAACCAGATCCCATTCAAGCTCACCTGTGCGGTTGAAGGCATACTGTAACCGCTTCAGAAGCAGTGACGTCATTGGATGACGTCACTGAAGCATACTGTAATATGTACCAGGGTTAGAAATTGCGCAATCCTGTGCTATAGATCCCAATTTGGCTGACTGCCCTGTCAGCAATATCTGGTCATTGCTGTCCCAGCCCAGGTATCACAACCGACACAACAGACCCCATTCAAGCTCACCTGTAAAAGGAGGATATCTCGCACGTGAACTTTTTCGTATCCAATCCGATGGCGTCCAAGAATCGATCGGCCAAATACTGCTTCTGCTTACCGACGATAATCATTCGTACTTGTAAGAAAGTGACATTGGCCTGCCTGGTCGGCGCCACGTCGGTGTACATATCGCAGAATTCGTCGCCCAGATTCCCGTGTGCGACCAGGAATTTCCCGTACTTATCCATGATATCGATGAAGGCTCGTTTATCTTTGACGGTGAAATTGAATTTGGATTCGTACACGTAGACTAAGGGTGGCGATTGGGGTAGATCTCTGAATCCGATCTTGGTCACTACGCCGAACGCTTGACTCCCGGCACCTCTCAAGGCCCAGAAGAGATCTTGATCGCGTTTATTCCGTGAATTCCTACCCACCGTTACTAATTCCACTTCCTTATGTTGGTTGATACGAGCTATCTCGAATCCTTCAACGTAATCGATCAGCAGTCCCCAATGGCGGACCAAGTATCCGAATCCGCCGCCCAACGTTAGACCACCGATGGCGATATCCAGGCATACGCCCGCCGGTACGGTCAGGCCGAAATGCTTGTACAGCGTACTGTAGACGAGTTGCAACGATGCGCCGGATTCGGCCCAAATGATCGTATCGCCCGATTCCCTAGTGATCTTGGTCATGGCCGACATATCGATCAGGACGCCGCCCGTGTTATTGGCCCAGAAATCCTCGTAGCAATGAGATCCGGATCGGACCGTGGGTCGGAGATTCCGTTTCATCGCGACCCGCAGGATATTCACCACGTCCCGAGCCTCTTTCGGGAATACGATATAGGAAGCGTCGCAAATGTGCCTCAAATTATTCGCGTGACGCCTCAGATCGTCGTAATTCGAATCGGCCGGCGTCACTGCCAGTGTGAACGCGACATCCGAATATCGATTTTGTAATTCGCCCAAGAATTGCGTTTGACATTCGGCCGCGTTTGAACCATGGATCACGTGTATGATCAGAATCGAAAAACAAAGCCAATACATGATCGATTTGAAAAACTCAACCGCTCAGGAGCTGATGGAAGTGTGAAATGGAAATCTAGGCTAAGTAGGAAACTAGATTTACGATAGGTTTTTTCTCTATTGCTCCATTGCACTTGGCATTTTGAATCGGCCGAATAGTAAAATGTCGTTTATAATCATGAACCAGTTTGTTACGCATGGCTTGGAAAATTGGATGCGCATTTCAGATCAATGTCATCGCATCATCATGACAATTGGAGACATCAATTGCATAAACACTTTAGCCAGACATATACATCTGGATATTTCACATAAATCAGACTATTCAGCCAAAGTCATTTTACTGGAATCAAACGAAAGTAATGCAGTAACAAGATCATGTCAGGAATGCTGAATGAAAAAATGTTCAACTGAACGAAATGCTGATCATGTTTCATTTGATCATTGATCAGAAAGATCCTCCGGATCCATACCGGCGATCGAATTCTTCGTATTGTGCCAATTGTTCATGCCCAACGCTTGGTCGTACGAAACGGATTGCGTCATCGAAATCCACTTCCAATATCGGTGGTACCTGAAATACATGATCAGAATTAGTAATGCATCAGAATGGCTGCGTGATTATGCAATTGATGACACGGTTCCCTATGCATAGATCGATGATTTATGCTCATCCAAATTATTCAAACTCGGATGTGACATTCCAAAATGCTCATCAAGTCAGCAGTTCACCTGTCCTAAAGTATCAAACCAGGCTCAATTTCTCAATGCATAGATGAGTTTTTTCATGCACGATCAATTTCGTACTTCTCAACAACTGCGGCATGTTACAATGAAAAAGTAATGAACTTTCCATCGCCTCACTAGGCGAATAATTGTGAATTACATGCCATTAGGAAAAAGTATTTTATCCACCACACCCAGTCCAAGTATTTGGCCTACTTTTCAAAACTAGTACTACCCTCGTCTAGTGCAATCTCTACTAAAACACCATAGGAAAAAAGTGCTGCATTCCACTTGCTATGGCAAATAGAATCAATCATTGGATGTACTGTGTCTTTGGACTTTTCAGAAAGAAGGAGAGCATGCTAAGTAATTTGCATTTATCTTTAGCAACAATTTGTACAAGCGAAGCAGGATTGTGACCATGTATGCACAAGTGGGGGGTTTTTGGGGGGTTGATCCCTAAGCCGAAAATTTTAGAGAAAAATGCATGTCTGACCCCCTCCCCCACCCAAAATTCAGGAAAGTTGCGGAATTATTTGAATTGTTGACGAAAATTGGAAAATTTGGGCGGGAAATTCAAATTTCCACCACACCCCCGACCTAATGCATACATGATTGTGACGTGCACAATTAGACTGCCACAATTGTGAAACAACAGACACTCACCTCGTCCGCTTTCACCGAAGCAATATCAGTCAAACGCCTCATTGGACCCAAGGCCGCCTCTTGACATAATTTCTTCAGATCATCGCATGAGAATCCTGAAAACCAATACTTTTATCATGTTCTGCTGATGAGAAAATGGTAGCCTTACCATCAGTCCTCTCAGCAATGATTTTGATCCCTTCATCCGTCAGCATATGAGTTTCATTCTTCAATAAATTCCTGATCATTTCGAATCGTCCGGTATAATCGGGCAATGGAATGTACAAACGTTTGGTGAATCGACGTCTGGCAGCGTCGTCCAAATCGTCCGGACGATTCGTAGCACCAACGACCAATATGCGTTCATCGGCGAAACTTTTGGCTCCATCCTGAAACGAGAATACGATTACAGTATACCTTGATTTTTTTGAAAGTGTCAACAATGCACTTACCAATTCGGTGAAAAATTGAGTCTTCAAACGCCTGGTCGAATCGTGTTCACCGGCCACGCGATTCGACAACAACGCATCAACTTCGTCCACAAATACGACGGCCGGTTGATGAGATCGGACGCTTTCGAATAAGGCTCGAACCAATTTCTCGTTTTCGCCCACCCATTTGGACGTCAACGAACTGGCGCTGATGCAATAGAACGTCGCTTTGGCTTGACTCGCGATACAACGACCCACAGTCGTCTTGCCCGTTCCTGGTGGTCCGAATAACAGTAGCCCTTTCGGAGGAGCTCGCAAACCGTTGAAGAGTTCCCTAAAAAATTGATCAAATTAGCTTCCAATGGGCAGGGAAAATGACCAATCTGCGCACATGACCCACATCCCATGGCACTGATCAAGACCCTCTGGGCCTTGAAAAAAAGCTCCACCCTCGTACTTACGGTCTCAACATAGGCCAAACCACAATTTCTTGAATAATTTTCTTCACGCTTCCCAATCCGGCGATATCGTCCCACTTGACATCCATTGCCTTGGTATCCAAGATCTCGTTTTCGACGATTTCTACCAGACGTTGACGTTCATCATCGCCGTCGTTCGGATTCATCCCGCTGTTTTGTCTGCTCCCGAATTTCGCCAATTTCGGTTTCTCCTCATTAGCCCGTTTCGGTTCTTCCTCATTTTCTCTTTCCATATCCTCGGCTTGATAAGTCGGAGTACGATTTCCCATCGTTCCGGGATAAATGGGCGTTCGATTGGTACTGTTGGCGTCCACGACCGGTTTGTAATGTCCAATCGAAGTCCCGCCTTTGGCTCCGCCTCGCATCTTCTTGTACATGGTATGCAAACAGTAGGTCGATCCGGTGGCGTGGCGATAAATGGCCGAACGCACTTTCTTCGAATATACGGACGAAGCTGGCGAATCCGATTCCGATCCTCCAGTGGAATCTTCCGCATCTTCAGTCGGATAATCCTCGACGCCTTCTTCTTCCGGACCACGTTGACGCTTTTTCGGATATTTCGATCTTTCATATACGTTTAGGGCCGATGTGAATTCGTAATCCCTTTCTTCTTCGTCCGAATGATCATCTTGAGCAATTTCGGGAAGACGAATATTGATACCACTTCGACGTAGACGTTCCAATAATTGCTCTCGGATTCCATTGACGCTTTGAGTTCGCAATTCGGCATTTCCGGATTCTTCCTTTGGCGATCCGATATCTTGATCAATGGGCGCGTTTTCAACTTTCAACGTTCGGGTTGATCCATCATCCTCGATTTGGATCGATTGGTTTTCTGGATTCTGAGACGTCGGCTGACCATCTCCGTCGTCCCATAATTTTGAACCGTCGTTATTCGGATTGCAGAAATCCATTTTCTATAAAGAATATCACTGATCAGATACAGTACAGTCAAATCAATATTTCAAAATAATCAAAGCCAGGGAAAACTGGCTACTAAATTCAGAGATCAGTCATTTTTCAAAAGTCGACTTTACTTTTCACAGATCAGCCACCCAATCAATCAATTCACGATTGCATCGATTCAGTATCATCATCAGTAATTATGAATTGCTTCTCATATCCTTTCAGATATTGTGCGCTTCTTTTTTCGTCCCAGAATAAGTCGTAAACGCGTTTCACATCGCCCATCTCAACTTCTGCCGCCTGAAAAGAAACCATCCTGGCTGGATCAGCAAATATATTCAAAATTGTCGTACCTTTCTTTTCATAGATACGATGTAAGCCGTCGCAATCAATTGCATGGCGTATCGCAACGACGAATCCTTGGCGATGCGGGTCAAAATGGTCATTGCATCCTTCGAAATCGACACATTCTCCTCTTCGCATCTAAAATTAAAGATTTTGTATTCACCGCACATTTGGTTTTGGAAGGGAATTCTGCTTTGGCATTTTGGTTGAAATTATACATGATCAGATTGATTGATTAGTGGCCCAGGCTGCAGGGTCCATCACAGATAGCTTACATACCTTATCTTCAAAATCTGCTCCAATTCTTCACCACTGTACGGTTGAGTTTGAACAATCAGCAATCGATCCAATAAATCCTCAGGTAAACCATGGGCGCTGATATGCTGAGTTCCACGAATCCTGAAATAGCAACTTATCAGCATTATCCAAAGTGAACCCAAAAAAGGCGCTTACTTGGCCATCCCTCTATTTGTAGCCATCACTACCAACGGCGCCAAATCGCTTTCCAAGGCTCGATTCAGGAATGAGAAGCATTCAATATCCAACATATGGATCTCGTCGATAAAAAGCACCTGCAAATGGAGGTAGTCAAATATGGCCATGATCAATAATAGCTCAAGCTTACCCCTGGAATAACATCGGCTTTTCCTTCTTCCCTCCATTCGCTGACTTTCTGATTGATCTGATCACGAATTTCGGTTTTGATTTCGCCCGTATCACCTAAAATCCATCCATGTTTCAGCAGGCTTATCAAAAACTGAACATCAGAATTCATACCTGAGAATAAAGCCAAGAATCCTTGAGTTCGGCTATTGATGACGTCGATTTCGTGCAGCGTCACCGTGTGCACGTTTTCTCGCCTTTTCTGAATCTCGCCATCGGGGCAAGCCACTAATTTCGTTTGCGGACCCATTGCATCGTAATCCTTGGCCTTGGTAAATGATCGACCCAATCTCGTCACTTTTCCATTAGCCTTGTCGATTTGAATGACATCGCCGGCTTGAATTCGTTCCTTGACGATGGATTCGATCATTTTCTGACCAAGCTCATAAACGGTTTCCATATCCGTCGTTTTGATGGTGATTTTGCCGATTTTCTGACCCTAAAATAAGATTTGATATAATTATACATATCACAGTGGTGACAAAATGCAACCTCACCAACTTCTCAGCAGGTCTATCGATTTCCACTTGAACGATTTCGCCCTCGATAATCTCCGTTTCCTCCCTGTAATCGATAAATCGGTGATCAGGAATTCAATGAAATCGCTTACTTGATCCTGACGCCAATGGATTTTCGAAAAGCCTGGGTCAACGCTTCGGTTTTGCTCATGTCCAAGGAGAATATTTCGCTCCCGGACATGGACGTAAACGGCGTATCAGCTCCCAAAGCTTGAGCCATTCCATTAGCGATCGCCGTTTTACCAGTACCAGGCGAGCCTGTCAGTAAAACTGCGCGGCCGGCAAGTTTCCCGTCCTAAAAATATGAAATCATGCACGAAACAGAGAAATTGGAATAAAACATTCTTACCTTCACCATGTGAACAACCAACTGAGCCGCTTTTCTAGCCGCCTGTTGACCGACCATACCGTCGCCGATCTGAAAATAATTGTCATCAATTTAAGCATCATTTTTAAAATGATGCAATAATAAAAAATGCAAGGCAATATTTGCCGTATTCAGAAGAATTTCCTGCAGTACGAACAGCTCAGAAATTCGGCGGATTTTACCTTTTTCCTCAGAAAAATTTTTTAAAACGAAACTCACCAGTTTAGGCTGCATATTTCTATCCACGCCCAATCCGCGAATATGCGAATGAGCTCCGATACGTTCCACTTTAGTTAAATCACGAATTTCTTCCGCTAACGAACTCATATCGCCCGCCTGAAAAATAAATATTTGTCCAAAATATATTGAAGACAATTTTTCAAAGAAATCCCAATATACCTACCATGATTTATGTTTCTAATGATAAACTAGGCTTGGGAGAATTATCAATGATCAAATACGATAATAAAATTCCAAGTTTATGTGGTAATATTTATGAAACGGAGAGAGAAATGAAATTTCCTGGAAAATTTGCCGAAATATAATTTTCGCGCTCGATAGCAGACGAGTTGACTCCATGCGGATACCGTAACCTTCCCGCTTTTCTCGCCCATATTTATCATGGCAGGCTTGTTTGGGTCTGTGTAAACACCGAAACCGAAACCGAATTCTGGGTAAAACACCGAATACCGAAGGTCAAATTACCGAATGCCCCCTACGGAATTTCTTCGGTAATCATTGGGTAAAAATCAAACTACGTCAAAAATACCGAAATTACCGAATCCAGAATTCCTACCGAATGGTGGGTGAAAAAACCGAATCTGAACCGAAACTCAGGATTTTAACTTCATATTGACGATATATCTTTTTGATTGGAAGTACATTCC
>JAQIWJ010001354.1:0-11779 GCA_034695185.1 Discolaimus major
GAAGCTTACCTTCCTTTGCATTTTCTTCTGAATATTCTTATCATCATCTTGCCAATATTCGTCCTCTTTCTGGCGTTCTTTGCGTTCGGTTTCTTCCTGAAATTAGGTCATTTTAGAAATTGACCAATTTCACTCAAAAATTATCCAAAATACTTACGATTTTCTTGGCTTCTTTACGAGCCTTTGCCTCTACGGCTTTGGTATTTTCGCCTTGAAATTTCTTGGGCATTTTGGGAGATACAAAAATTATGAATCGATACTGATTTTCTTGTGATCAATGTCCAAGAAATAATCCAAAGAAAATTGTGGAATTTCTTAGCTCCGCCCACTGGGCACAGGTCGATCGCAAAGTTGAGATTCAGATTGGTAAAATGTTCAATGCGTTTTAGCGCTGTATCATAAAATTTGCGGATCAAAATTCTTTGAAGATATTCTTCAGAAAGATCATAGTCATAAAAATCTCAATGGTCAAGGTATAAATTTCGTATTTAAAAATTAAAACTGTATCTTAATTTAGTCCAATCCCATGTCAGCACGTGGGTTCCTTCCTGGTTGGTCCGAGATATTTCCATGTTTTCCCGAAAATTCGTGGAATAATTTGGCAAAAAGTCAATTCAATTTGTGCATTTTCACGCGCATTTACATTTGCTGAACATCGTTCTTCATCCCAGTGGTCATTATTTTTAATATTTATCATTTCTCGAAGTAAGAATCGTCGATCTTTTGATCATGTTTACTTTTTGGCAAATTTGCAAATTTTTTTCCTAATGGAATTCGGTTTTAGAGAATTATGTCGGATCAAAAGGATAAAGAGAAGCCCACGATTAAAATCGGTCATTATATCCTCGGTGAAACGTTGGGCGTTGGAACGTTTGGGAAAGTGAAAGGTAAGAAATTCGAAAAATCGATCGGATTGATCGATTTCTGCATATGATCACCCAACATGCCGAATAAATCTGTTTTCTATTTCAGTTGGCAGCCATGAATTGACGGGACACAAAGTTGCTGTGAAAATTCTGAATCGACAAAAGATCAAGAGCCTGGACGTGGTTGGAAAAATCCGTCGGGAGATTCAGAATTTGCGATTATTTCGTCATCCTCATATTATCCGATTGTAAGTGCATTTGATCAGCGTTGCCACAGTTTAGTAATATTCCCATTTTTTTCAGGTACCAAGTGATCAGCACTCCGACGGATATTTTCATGATTATGGAATACGTTTCGGGTGGAGAATTATTCGATTATATCGTGAAACACGGACGGGTAAGAATTCCTCAAAAGGTTGCTCGATACAGGAGTAATTTGCGTTTGAAATTTCAGTTGAAGGAACACGAAGCCAGGCGATTCTTTCAACAAATCATCTCCGGCGTGGATTACTGTCATCGACACATGGTCGTGCATCGCGATTTGAAACCGGAGAATTTATTATTGGACGATCGATTGAATGTGAAGATTGCGGATTTCGGTAAGCGCGTGAATTATGCGATCTGATAGTCTGCAATGATCGAAATTTTGTTTCAGGACTCTCCAATATTATGACGGATGGTGAATTTCTACGTACCAGTTGCGGAAGTCCGAATTACGCTGCGCCCGAAGTTATTTCCGGAAAGTAAGCTATTTGGAATTTGTGTGATCTTGATCAGAATAATCGCAATTGCATTTGCAGATTGTACGCTGGACCAGAAGTGGACGTGTGGTCGTGCGGCGTAATTCTGTACGCGTTATTATGCGGGACGTTGCCATTCGACGACGAACATGTGCCAACGTTGTTCCGGAAGATTAAGTGTAAGTGCTTTTTTAATATCTGAAAAGTTTGCGTGCAAAAAAAGGTTCGCATTTCAGCTGGCATATTCCCGTTACCGGATTATTTGGATAAATCCGTTGTGAATCTACTGCTGCACATGTTGCAAGTGGACCCAATGAAACGAGCGACGATCAAGGATGTCATGTAAGGAGTTCGGCTGTATGCTGATTTCTTCAGCATATGGATCTCTTTCAGAAACCATGATTGGTTCAAGAAGGACCTGCCGGCGTATTTATTTCCACCGGTCAGTGAGCAGGAGGCATCTATCGTGGATATGGAAGCAGTGAAGGATTTATGCGATGTAAGGACCATTTATTCTGATCATTCCTGAAATTAAAAAGTGGTTTTATTTGTAGAAATTCGGCTGTAAAGAAGACGATGTCACCAATGCTCTGCTGAGTGGCGATCCGCACAACCATTTGGTCATTGCGTACAATTTGATCGTGGACAACAAGCGAATTGCTGACGAAAGTAAGAATAGAACAGAGTTCAAATTATTCCAGCTAATACACAGTTTAATTTTAGCCGCGAAGTTGAGTTTGGAAGAATTTTATTCTCCGCATTCACCACCCTCGAAACCGGGTGATCAGCCGTCTGTGCATCGACACCCAGAACGGATGGATCGTAAGTGATGTTTGATATCTCGAAAATAGCGGTTCGCAGCCGTACGTGTTTTTCAGCCATGAAGAATTTGACTCCATCGTTGGATACAACCCAACCGCAACAAACTGGAACGGCGTCGAATCAGCAGCAATCTGCTCAACGTCAGTCTCCGCATGTGAAGAGAGCAAAGTGGCATTTGGGTAAATGGATTTTAAAATCTCATAGTTTTGGTCTATTCATACCTTCCTGTTTTAGGAATTCGTTCGCAAAGTCGACCAGAAGATATCATGTACGAAGTATTCCGTGCCATGCGGCAATTGGAGTTCGTAAGTGAAAGATTTCCTTTCTATTGCTAGTGTACAGAAATGCCTGATTTCAGGAATGGCGTGTTATCAATCCGTACCATATTATTGTGAGACGCAAGGCGGATCTTAATTCGGTAAGAGGTTGAATTGATGCACTGATGCACAATGTGGTTAATTGCGTCTTTTTTCTAGCCGAGAATGAGTCTGCAATTGTACCAAGTCGACCAGCGAAGTTATTTATTGGATTTTAAAAGTTTGACGGACGATGCCTCTTCTGAAGGTAAGGTATTGCTTGAGATCACTTGTGGTGCATTGATCTTCGTCAATGATGAATGAACGTGCACCATGATCATGCAATGACTGACATCGCCACGCTTTCAGGCGGAAGCGGTTCGAGTAGTCGTCACGCGTCCGTGTCAACACCGAATAAACCGGCGATGGCCAGAACTGGACGCGCTCAATCGTTACCAATGCCCATGGAAGTGGACGGTACGCCACCACCGTCACCAACGGCTGGTCCAAAACAATCGCAGACCATGCAATTCTTCGAAATGTGCGCATCCTTGATCGGAACGTTGGCTCGTTGAGACGCGGTCATCGATCGACGCTGGTGGACGACGGACAGAGTCTGTAGATAGCTTTGTATAAAAAACCTATCACCACATCAATATGGATATGTAATTACAAGTAGATGTCAGGTTTATGACAATGTGATTTTTCTTCTGGGTATATTTGGCATGTTTGTGATCACTTTTTTGGGTACATTCAATATAATTATCAATGAAATGTAGGTAAAAAAATCTATGGAATTTTGAATAGTTCTTATGGCAGCATGGTTTATCCATGAAATTTCATGATTGTTGAATTGGAACTGAAATATAATATGTTCATTTTCAGGGACTCCGATCCAGGGCGTATGGATTAACGTTGCGGAAATGCATAAACAAGAAGGAACGCTTTGGAAATGGACGAATTATTGGAATGGTAAGAAACTATAATTTGAGGGGATTAAAAATAATGATGGTTTTTCAGGTTGGCAACCGAGATGGTTCGTTTTGGATAAAGGAACGTTGTCGTATTACAAATCTCAAGACGAGATTTCGCTCGGATGCAAAGGTGCCGTCAATGTTGCGGCTGCTGAGATTACTGGTAAGCTTTGGATTTGGATGAGGCTTGCGAGCCTGCAGTCCAGATGACTGCCGATTGCGCAATCTCGATTGCCAGGCATTCTGGACATGTATGGATTCATATTGCGCAATCTTGAGTCTGGCGGTGTCCATCTGGACGCATGGGTGCAGATTGCGCAATCCAATGCATCTTATCCAATTAATAATGCAAGCCCCACCCAATTTCAGCTCATCCATCCGATCCGTATCGATTGGACGTCGTTGTACCGGGCGAAGTGAATTTCTATTTACGAGCCGGTTCTCCGCACGAACGCCAAGAATGGTTGGTGGCCTTAGGATCCGTGAAGAGTTGCATCAATACGGAGAAAGCTTCCAAAAGTATGTTGATTGCGGATGGTCGATTTCTCGATCCGAATGCTTAACAGCATTTGCATTCTAGGTTATGCCGAAGAGGAGAAATTCAAGCGAAAACATTGCGAATTACGATTATATTGCGACCTGCTGGTTCAACAGGTGCATTCGATCAAGTCTTTGGTGGTGGACAGTCCCATTCCGGATGTCAAGGTGAGCCGAAAATACGATGGGCATTCGGAGCAGTGATTCCTCGTTTGCATTTTAGCAATTGGATGAGAATACGACCTTATTGAGCGAAACGTGTGATACGTTTATTCGAACGTTGGACGAATGTATGAAGATTACTTATCGTCCGTTGGCTGGAGATAAGAAGGTATGTCGCAGGGACATTTGAGGCATTGCGCAATTCGGACAGTTGTGTTTTAGTTTCAAAGTCCACCATCGTCGCCGGTCGTAATGCAACATGGAGGAGATCAATCAGGGTACGTATTTTCCGAATTTTTCCAGACTATTATGAATTCATTAGTATTTCAGATTCCCATTCAACAATCAAAGCCCACGTTCGAAAATGTCGACGGATTTCGTGATCAAGCCGGTTTTGGACAATGCCAATACGAATTACAAGCCGTACAATCACGGTCATTCCAAATCGGATCGTATTCCGACTTTCTTCTCGGAAATGGAAATGAGGTATGCATTTTTGCGATCGCATATTCATATGGGTAATGGATTTCTTTCTAGCTTTTCGCAAATCACTTTGGGAGAAGATGGATCGATTCCGACCGAACCGTTCTTGAAATGCTGTACGTCATTGGCGAAAATACTTGGTAAGCAGTCGTGATCACTTTGGAAGATTCAGTCTAATTTGAATTTTTCTTGCAGATCACTTGGGAGCCGCATCGTTTGCACCGGTGAAAATGGATCTGAACGCGAATTTCCGGGTAAGCTTTCTTCCACAATTTGGTATGAGATGGTAATGAGCTTGATTTTAGAAATTATCTCTCAAATACGAAAGCGATCCAAATCGATTCAATACGCTTCAACGATTGGTGAATGACGAAGTGGAGCACGGGACGGCTAATTCACCGAATTCCGGCACCGAAGCGCTTTCGTGGGTGAAAAGGTGAGCGCTCGGATTTGGCTTTTCGAGCCAGCTGAAAAAAAGATTTGATTTCAGGGGTATCACATTCCTGTGGCACTTGTTGGACGCCTATGCGCAAGGCCAAAGCGATTTGGCCAAATGCTGCGCCGATGCGTATTCGAAAACGTTGAAACCGTATCAAGATTGGGTGATCAGGGGCGTATTTACGGTAAGCGTACAATTTGGTATGGCCCAGATACGAAATTAATCGTCCGCTCTTTTTCCAGCTCGCGTGCAAATCGACGGTGACGAGGGAACAATTCACGATTTCGTTGGCCGTACGTCATGACGACGCGATGACGGATGCGTTCCAGGAGCAATTACGATCGGATCTGATATCGTGTTTGGCCGGAATCGATCGATGCATAAGATCCGTAGATAAATTATTCAAGAAATACGATCTGGATAGGCCAGTACCGAATGAATAGAATCCCACTCGTTCATTTCTGTAATTATTACTATTCCGCTGTGATAAATTGTGATGAATATGTCATTGCCATAATACACAAGGATCAATTAAATCACTGATATCGATTACTTTATCGTTTCTTCTTCTTTCCTCCGCCTGCACCGCCGCCGCCTGCTTTCGATGGTTGAGACGATTCGGCAGCCGGTGTGGTTCCGGTTCGTTGTTGTCGACCTTTCAATTTCGGAATCGTCTCGGCCAAATAGTACATCAATGAATCGCCTGAAAGAAATGCGGTTGATTAGAAATCGATTGTGAAGATGGCGAGATCAATGATCTCTGCCAGAAGTCGAATGCAGAGGCATGGCGTTTATGCCAAGCATTCTTTGGTAATATAAAAAATGTACTTACGCGAAGGAAAATTCTCGTTGACCAATTTCCCTTGCTCGTCCTTCAATTGAACGCGAACTCGGCCTTGGAATTGGAGATCCCTATTCTGATCCCGTGGATACATCTTTTTCTAAAAAAGCAAATTACTACATTACTGTAAATCCAATTACACAAATGAGCATACTTCAGCTTTGCAATTCCATCCGGCGTTCTTCAAAATATCCAACATTTCTTGACACGTCGGAGTGTCCACAGCCTGAAATTCGGAATTTTAATTATGAGCAATTGAAAAAGAGAAATGAGATTTACCTTTGTTTTCGGAATTCGACGTCCTTCTAGTCTGGTTTTCTTCGCATTGATATAAGCCGGATAAAGCGTGACCCATCTGAAAAATAAGATATGATTATAAATCACATCATTTTTGATGCAGCAAAATGTCCTTCCAGGACAGCAAAACCAATAAATTCCACTTTTCACGCACCTTTCTTCATCCGATGGTAATTTACGCGCATAGGGCGACGGTATTATTGTAGTCATCGCCGAAAATTATCAAATTACGCTCCCAATTTAACGATTATTGATCAAATTTCTCGAATTTTATAAAATTCTAAAATTTTTTTGCATTTTTCCGGATTCGCGGCTTCTAGCAGACTAGACTGCAACGTGGTCTTGGCCGCACTTCGGCTGATCCTCATGCACGAAATGCGTATAACAAATTTTGAATAATCATTGCGCAACATATAACGTTACAGTAACCCGAGTATTCAGAATATTCCGAATACGGTCATAAAACGACCATAATCATGCGTATAATGCGGAATACATCCGAAATGACGATCATACTCATTATCACCGATAAATATGCATGAATAAATCGATCATATTCACCCGATTAAAAAAAAATCACATTGGTTGACTATTCGAATTAAAATCAAGCGCGTCACCTTCAGTGATTGCGGTCAAATATACGCGATCAGTATCGGCCAATGTCCTTCTGTACATGGCCGGACTAGGCGATTGCCTTTGCCTTTGCGCGGGAATTTCACTATTCAAAATCCGACTGGAACTCATACGCCTCATTTGTTTCACGCCGAATTCGTCTTGAGGCGAATTCAAATTGGTCAATAATCTCCTCCTTGTACGTCCGCACGGGAATTTGGCCAATAATTCATGGGCACCTTTTCGATAATTGGAACTGGTCAAATGATAAACGACGATATTGACGCCGAAATTTGCGTAATACAAGGCGTAACATACGGAGGTGATAATGTACATGAAATCACTGCGGGCGAAACATCCGCCCAACGAAGTTAATCGGATTAACAAGACGATATTATGGGGTAAATTCAATAAGGCGAACGACGTACTGATCACGATCAACGTTCGCGTGATGGATTGTTCGCTCGGTGTATTCACGATCGGCGTACTCAACGTACTGCCCGATCTCGGCCTTCGAAGATTTTCGGCCATTGTTACGGACGGGCTTAATCTCAGGGATATGGATCGCCTTTTTCTCGGCGACGGCGGAGGGGCGCGGACTTCCTCGGCGATGGCCTGAGCCACGTCCGAATTGACTAACATGGATCCGGATCTCATGGATCGACGTTCCAAATTACTACGGATCAATTGTAAACCGATACGAATATTCAACGTACACACGACGAATGCCGGTATAAAATAGGTCAAGGATATTTCCACGCAATGCAGTACGGTAACTACGAATAGATATTCCAATTTCGGTTGACATTTTTGCGTGCTCGGATCCACGTCGATCAACGAAGCGGCCGTGTAAATGTACATCAACGCGGGTACTGGGATGATGATCAGGACCAGATATCTGGCCCTTCTTCGACTGCATCGGGCTAATCTGGTCAACGGATACGTGATGACTATGAATCGTTCCACGGTGAATAATACGACTAACCAACTGGAAAAAACTCCGCTCACGTTCATGAAGTAGAATATGAATTTACACATCCAATTATTCTCCAATAATCTCAACGCGGGCATGGATAAGAGTAGCGTGAATAAGAATATCGAATCGCTGGCGGCTAACGACATTAAATACACGCTACTCGCTAATCGCCTCAACTTTTGCGTCTGTTGAAATATGGCTATGGAGAATAAATTGCCCAATATACCCAATACGGCTATGCACGGTAATAAAATACTGTCTAACATGTCCATACGTCGAATCACCACTTCCGATTCGCTCGGACAATCGTCGGTCAAATTCGAAATATCCATCGACCCGATACGACTGTTTCCGAGAATGTCCGAATATTGCGCAATGTGCTTATTCCGCAGGAATTACGACCCCTTTCCCAGGAAGCTCCGAAATTGCGCAATCCAAAGTACCACTATACTGGACGACTTTCAGAGAATTGAAAACTCTCTTGGAATCGGAGTATAAATCGATTTCAAGAAATGCTACTAAAAGGGTTGTCTATTTGAATTTTAAGACGCCTTTTTTCCCGCATTAGCTTCGACACAGGCCGAAGCAACCTTGGGAGACCAAAAATGTCGAAAGCCAAACTAACTAAGCCGATTGGGCCTAAGCTAAATGGGGCTATTCGATCTTTTGCACTCTCTTCTCCTCTTAGGCCGCAAAGGCTCAAAAAGAAAGCCGATAGGTAAAAACCGGGGGTCGTGTTTTGAAAAATTGAAAGCATTATTGAATCAGGATGGCTTCTGGGGGAAAATGCATACTAATCATTCATGATCACCCCCGTCCATTTTTAAATTATGCATAACGTAGAAACGGATTTGGCGAAATTTATTATGTACTAAAAGAGCCGATTTTTCTAATGGAACGAGTCAAAAGGGGGGTTGGAATTTTCGCACATCCTTCCATACCTTTTGGAACACTTGTTCCAGGTGAACATTCTTTCCAGCAGGGCTTGGACAAAAATGTTACGCGGAAAAGAGCCTCTCGAAAGTCGAGGCATCCAGTTTTTCCTCCCATCCTAGCTCTTAAACAATCTGGAAAAAAAATCCACTCCGCAGTAAAAACGGCCCATGCATTCGGAGACCTTTGGCTTCTGTCTCGTATAGCATGGAAGAGGAGAAATCTCAAACTACCATTATTCAATTACATCACAGCCTTCTGAACCAATACTAGCCAATCTAGTGGAATCATGCTTTTTCTAGATTTTATGCAACAAGGATATTGGAAAGCTCGAAGCTTAAATGTCTAAATCTAGCATCTCATAAAGAGACCCGTAAATAGCTAGACTAAAATCCATGCATCCAATGCGTGGAAAAGTGTCAAAAGACACGCTACGGACCGTGCGAGCACAAATATTGGCCCTCCTCCTTCGGCTCGGCTTCCGGTTTCTTAATGAGATTCAATCACGACTCGTTTTTGGACCCCCGAATCGAACATTTCCATTCCCCATTTCACTCACACATGCATTCAATATCAAAAGAGGCGCCGAACGCCCTAATGAAATTTCTCAATGTGTATTTCATCATGACCCCCACAAGATACGATATAAAAATTGAAACACGGAAGTACAAGATTATATCCCGACTACATTTTTGAAAAAGTACGCGCTCACAGTCCAAATACGAAATGGCTAATTATACACGCAATGCTCTACCACGAAAGAATGGACAAAAAAGCGAAGCCCGTTTGTGAACAAAGCAAAAACATTAGCATGAGCCTAAATTTTTTCCACTTGATACATTGAACAACAAATGGAGTGATCGGTCAAAAAACATCACTGAACCGCGTACAAATACAAGCAAAGCAGTAAAGCTACACGAAGCGGAGGCGAATTCTCAAATCATCCGATCAAAAAAAGCCTACCATTATCACCGAAAATGGCTTCCGAATATTGAAAATATCCCATGTCAAAAAAACACAAAAATTCCATTCGAACATCATGGTTATATGTTCCCGTAAGAACATGCACAAATATTCAAGCTCACAAAACAAAACTGCTATTACATGTGAATGGAAAATGCCCAGGCAAAAAAGAATTCTCAAGAGGCCAATATAAGTAGAGAAGATGTTTTTTTCATACATTCCTATTTCCTACTTCTCTCTCGTAATAAATTGCCACTAATTCAAGCAATAAATTTCCTGCGGCTTACTGAACGATTGCACAACCTCCGTGACCAATTCCGACCTTTGTTTCAATAATAATTGCCAGCCGGTCGTTTTCGTCACTTCGAAACTATTGCGTACGACGAATTCGATGGTCTTTTCTTTCAATTGATTCGCGCTGTGCGCGTCGGATAAGATCAATAATTCGCAGGCGTTGTCGATGGTCAATGCTTTGATCAATGCCTTCTCGCATCTGGCCTTCAAATCCGGCAGGCTGTATTTGTCGGCGGCCACGAGTAAATCCGCTCCCAATTCGTTCAGGCGATTGCAACGACCGCAATAAAGATAGTTCAGCATTTCTTGGACCACGTCGAAATCGAGGTCTTTGATTTCCAGAACACCCTGAAAACACAGGTTATGTAATTCAGCTGAATGTCATTGCAAATCGGTCCATGAATTTTGCAAGCAAAATTCACTAATTTGAGGGCAATAATATAAGAAATACACACCTTCTGGGCTTCCTCTGTGTCGTGGTTAAGCATGGCAGCGAACACGATGCTCCTCGCAGCAAGAATATTCTTGTGCACTCGCAATTTCTTATCCCCAACTTCGATGACGAAATCCGAGAATTGCTGCGATTTCAATAATCGCCCGTAATCGTCCATGAGTGCCATGGCTGGATCCGGTACCTGCAAGAAGGATCTATTTAGATTTAATACAAATCGAGGCATAAATGACTTACAATGAAAGAATCTTCTCCATTTGTGGTAACCGTTTCAACGGCCACGTCGATTTCCACGATCACCAATACGGCGTCTTGGGGTTGAATTTGAGGGAATAATACGTCCCGTTTAATATACGATACGTAATCAGAATGGCTGGGATTCGGATGTACGCGCATTTCGATCTCTTTCCCGTCCATATTCTTCATGATGAAACGGCTCTTGAATCCGACTTTGCTGAATTTCCCAGCCGCGGCGGTGCCGAGAACGCGATTGAGGCACAGGAATACGAAATCCTTATTATTGTCCCCATTGCCTTTCGGATAAATCTTGACCGACCACGTTAACGTTTCATCGCCTTTGACCAGATTGACGAAATTCTCCAAATATTCTTGATAACAATGACTGAAATTTCGGACCGTCCAATTCTGAATGACTCGTTCCACTTTGATCTCCGTTTCCGAAGCGCTCGTTTGGACGCTGATTGGATTCTTATTCGAATTCGAACTACCCGGATCCGAATTCATCATCTGAAAAATACAGAGACGTGTTTAGTATTTTTGAAAAAGCACATTTCAAGTAACTCAAAAACACTCTTTCACGCAGGTGCACAAAAAAATGTATATTTAGAATTATAAGCGGACCAGACTGACTGGAATTCTATGCAAGCTAGCTTTTCCTATGCTCCTGTTTTTCAACACTTTCGTCAAGCGAGATCATAACAGCTGGGACGATAAAAAAAAAAGCGCATGTCTATCGATTCGACAAATGAGACGGTCAGCAAACAGGGACCGGCTGCTTCTGCCAAACTAGTGGATGGATATGACAAAATATCGCAAAAACCAGACAACAATCTATTCGCTTCTTGGAAGCTGA
>JAQIWJ010001355.1:0-11769 GCA_034695185.1 Discolaimus major
GCTCAGCATAAAAAGCCCTTTCAAATAAGCCATATCTCAGCAAGATTGGAGTATGGCACCTAACTAGCTTCCCTTGTGAGACTAGCTAGCATTTTTCATTCGGCTACAGTATCCCAGAGAATTGAATTAAAAAATCAAAAATTTTCAGATCAATCATGGCAGTCCATGCGATCGGCTTAACAGCATTATTCGTATTTTACGTGGCCATTTTGGTCATTGGCATAGCAGCGTATTGGAAAAAAGGCAGGAAACAAAATCATGCTGAAAAAGGAGCCGAGACGATTACAGTAGCCCGTCGAGATATCGGTTGGATAATAGGCGCATTTACCATCACTGGTAAAAATGCACAGGATCGTGTAAATCCGGATTAATCCGGATACGCCTGTATTTCAGCCACCTGGTGCGGCGGAGCGTATGTGGAGGCCAAGTGTTCAAGCCAATCAGCATTTTTATCCATTACAGATTCCTCAATGGCGTAGCTGAAATTATGTCCACCAAAGGATTACTGTACCTTCAGCCAGCAGTAGGAAATGCACTGGCTTTAGTATTCGGTGAGTTCAAGCCAGGATTTGGATTGGGTTCTTGGTCGATTTCCGGCGTGATTTTGGGTCGTCAGATTCAAAAATAAAAATCACGATCTGAACCCAGATTTGGATTGGCTTCCTAATCGATTTCTGGCTGATCCAAAATCAGTGATAAATCATGACCCTGAATTAGCATTCCTCAGCATGATTGCTGCCAATTTCAGCTGGCCTTTTCTTCGCAAAACCAATGCGTGAGAAGAAATACATGACCATGTTGGATCCGTTCGAGCAAAAATACGGCACCAAAATATGCGCTCTCATGTATTTACCAGCGTTCGTAAGCGAAGTATTCTGGGTCGGTGCTATTATGGCGGCTTTGGGTGCGTATCATGCGGTTACAGTATGACTGAAAAATGGTCAAAATCACGTTACAGTACGCCTGAATTCAAATCACAACTTTGATCAAATTTTTATGCCTGCAATGCCCTATAATATGCCAGCAATCAATTTTGACCAACATTCTGCATGCAAGTGGCAAAAATATTTTCAGGCTCATCAGTAGCAGTTGTGATGGAATTGAATTTTCCAACGGCCGTTGGAATCAGTGTAGCATTTTGCGTATTGTACGTTGTGATTGGTGGGATTTATTCGGTCACTTGGACTGATATGGGCGAAATGTTATTGGTCATATTTGGATTGGTAAAGGCAAACCGTCAAAACGGTGCTCTTGGTGCCCTCCATGAAAATTGGCACGGCTAACCGAATAACGCAGAGAACCTGCGGATCTGGTCTGCTCTTAGCGCGAAAATTTCAAAAAGGCATTGCAATGATGAAATTCTTTATAAACCAAGGAAGATTTAGAAAAATTTGTCAATGATTGTTTTATGGCTGGTAAGAAAATCAACGATTTTACTATTTTGATTGACATTCAGTGGCTGAAATGTGTACACATTTTCGATATTTTTAAACTTTGCGCTAAACAGTTCATTGCCTGCGCCAATGTTGCAACGGTATTTCTGTTAGCCATGATTTCACAGGAGGTCACCAAGAGCACAGTTTTGACGGTTTGCCTTTAAAAAGCTGATATTTTGCATTTATGCATCGGCTGGTGTGGGTCTGCTGTATCCCAACGAAAATGACCAAGGTCATGTGCATGGATATGCATGCAAGAAATCATTCATATCCAGACACCTTGATCACCAATTTCTATGGTCAGAATAGTCAAACCTAATTTCAGGTTCTCTGCGCCCCGTTCGTTTGGCATAATCCGAACGTGCATATGTTCCGTACGAAAATCGTAGCCAATAACGGCACGAATGTCTCCTTTCTCGATACGCCGATCGATCACAATTGGATCGGTACAATACCACCCATCACGATCGCATCGTGGGTGGATAGTTTATTCCTATGCACATTCGGTGCCATCCCGTGGCAAGATTATTTCCAACGAATTTTATCCGCGAAATCCGTTCGACGCGCTCAAATATTATCGTTCGTCGGATCGATCGGGTGTTTATTGATTGCTACGCCAGCAGCGTTGATCGGGATAGCCGCCAGATACACCGATTGGAATGCGGTCGGTTACGATGAGACGAAGGCGAGTGCGAATTCAGTTATGGTCCTTCCGTTGGCTTTGGAATATTTGACACCGAAAGCGGTGGCGTTCTTCGGTGTCGGTGCAGTC
This sequence comes from Discolaimus major, assembly GCA_034695185.1. NCBI lineage: Eukaryota > Metazoa > Nematoda > Enoplea > Dorylaimida > Qudsianematidae > Discolaimus > Discolaimus major. The sequence goes on from JAQIWJ010001355.1 coordinate 2,209, forward strand.
TCGGCCGCTGTCATGTCTTCTGCCGATGCATCGTTGCTTTCGATCGGGGCGATGTTCGCTCATAATGTTTATAAACCACTCATAAGACCTAGGGTGAGTGATTACAGTAACCCTGACTGTTTCAAGCACCTGCAGGTGCATGGTAGCGGTTACAGTACACCTGGACCATGACCAAATGTTTGGTAGCGGTTACAGTACACCTGGACCATGACCAAATGTTTGGTAGCGGTTACAGTACACCTGGACCGTGACCAAATGCACGGTAGCGGTTACAGTATCCCTCAGGGATACTGCCCACACATAAAGCACCAATGCACACCCAGAAACTGACCAGCTGTTGCCTTTTCAGGCATCAGGCAAAGAAGTGGTATGGACACTTCGTCTGGCAATTATCATAGGCGGTATATTAGCATCATTATTAGCAATATTCGTAGAAAGCGTCACATTCTTATGGTCGTTCGCATGCGATTTGGTTTACGTAGTTTTATTCCCGCAATTAGTGTGCGTCCTATTCATTCCGTGCATAAACGGGCCAGGCGCAGTGGCGGGATATTTGGTGGGATTAATTCTGCGCATTCTGGCCGGCGAACCGACTTTAAGTATACCTACAGTAACCGAATATCCGTTATATAAACGCGAGACTGGTGAACAATTATTCCCGGTTCGAACGTTCGCAATGTTGATGAATTTCTTCGTCTGTCTTCTGGTCAGTGCGGTGGTGAATTTTTGGCAAGGAAGAAAGCAACGGGTGTATGTGATATCGAAAGAGATCGAATTGCAAAAGAAGACTTTGCGATATTAACCGAAATCGGGTGCTTTTTTTAATATAAGCTTAATTCGAGTATTGGCATGATGCCAGATGCACAGTGCCTGTACTGTGCATGCCAAGATTGCACATATCCATGCGCATATGCAATCATATGACCAATCACATTCAAATAGGCACTTTTCATATATTCAAATAAAACATACAGTAATCCCATCACCCACGAGCTAATTGCAATAAATAATCAGGAATGTCAGAATACACCAGAATATCAGTACATGAATCCCATTCACATATCCAATTTTTAAATCCCCATTTCCAAGCTATCTCATCAAAAGTATCCCCATCAGCCTAAGGCTTTATCAGTATAAAAATCAGTTTACATTCGTAACAATAAAATTATTCTTCATGATACCAAAAACCCTAATCCAAAAGCAGACCAGTCAGAAAAGACAGATGGTCACAGCAAATTCAAAAAAACAGCTTACCAGAAAGAACCGAAGACAAATAAAATGATATCAGACGGTTTCATCTTTACCTTGGGCTTTTTATCGTTTACTCAATTGAGCCGAAAGCCAATCCAATCCTTCATATAATCCGTGTCCTTGAGTAGCGCACGTGGCTTGGATATACCACTGAAAATGAAAAAGCCCATCATCCGCTGATTATTTTAAAAAAACCACTGAACATACCTGACGATTGCGCAAATTATGCAATCCCAATTTATCCGTCAATTCAGCAGCGTTCATAGCGTTTGGTAAATCTTGCTTGTTGGCGAATACGAGGAGAATGGCTTCGCGCAGCTCGTCTTCTTGAAGCTAAAAATTCAGGGATCTTACTAGCAGGGAATTTTGCACAAGCATTCATGTGGATAAGGTATTCAAATAAATTAGCTCACCATCTTATGCATTTCTTCCCTAGCTTCTTCCATACGTTCTCGATCATTGCTGTCCACAACGAATATCAATCCTTGGGTATTTTGGAAATAATGACGCCAGAGTGGTCGAATTTTATCTAAAATTCCAACACGATTAGTTTTGGTATTCGAAAATGACACACGTGGCTTACCTTGTCCACCGACGTCCCAAACCGTAAAGCTAATATTCTTGTATTCCACCGTTTCGACATTGAAGCCTAAAAAACGAGGACTGATTTAAAAAACACTGCAGTGATAAAATTATCACTTACCAATAGTCGGAATAGTGGTCACGATTTCGCCCAATTTCAATTTGTACAATATGGTGGTCTTACCAGCCGCATCCAATCCCACTGAAAAAATGATCATATAAATTCACAGGTCAATCAAAAAATCCTTTTCCTTACCCATCAAAATCCTGACTTGCTTCTTTCCGAATAATCGACCGAATAACGATGATAGCGTTAATCCCATTTTAAACGATCAGTCGAATTGGATCCGGATAATCCACAGATAAAATATCCTGAAATAAAGGATTTTTTAGATCTTGGAAATCCCCATTACACAACGTGGCGCACATTTTTCACGTGCATCCACTCATCATCATATGGCATATAATACAATGGAAGGAAAATTTGAATTCTGGATTTAACCAGTTATTCCAACAGAAAGACAATGTTAAATTGCGCAATTTTATATACATTGCACTAATGATACTCGGTAATAAAAGTTATGCCTATACATAAATTCGCATGCAAACTTGAATAATAATCACTACATCGAATTTCCGCAATCATAAAAAGTGCACCAAGCTATCAAATTCTCGTACAACGAGTAAACGTAGTTGGAATACTGGTCGCTAATTAGATCCAGTAGAATTATCCATTCCATGACCAATACCTGGCGTAGATATGGACGAATGAGCCAATTGAATAATTTGTAATCCGCCATTGGAACCGTTCGGATTCAAAGTGATGTATTGATGCTGCTGATGTCCTCCCGACGTACCGGCTGAATCGAGGAACATGACCGGAATACCCTGAGTCGAGTGTCCACTGGATCCTGGTCCCGAATTCGAAGGTATGAACGCCAATTGTGCACCTGCTGGTAAGGTGAATTGCTGCATTCCACCGCCGCCGCTCATTGAATTCTGATCGAAGGCCGTAAGAATATACTGTTGAGGTCCGTTTCCATTCGATGATGATCCGGATAATACGGGTAATGTGATGGCCGAACCAGCAGTATTCTGTCCTCCACTCGCTTCCATCTCGTTCCCATCCGAATCCGACCGCATTTCCACAATGGTCAGCTGCCCGTCAGCGTTCGTTACAAGGCGAACTTGTCGTTGATCAGTGGACGAATGATCCAACATCATATCGGCTTGATTAATATACAGGTGATCCACGGACGACGAATGTACGCCGGATTTCTCTGACGCCGCTTCGTCGGGGTCCAAATGTTCAGCCACGACCATAATACGATCTCCGAAATCCATCGAAGCACCTTGATTCGCGCCGCCTTGCCGTTCACCTTTGGCGAAATTGCGATACTTGTTCAAATACACTTTCAGCGGTTCCACGTACGGATCGAAGCCGAGCGTTTGCATAGCCCACAGAATATCCTCGCCGTTTATTGTCTTCCGTTTCTCGTTCAAGCAACGTTCGGATGCTTCGCTTGTGATGAACGAGACGAATTCGGAGACGCATTCTTGGACGCATTCTTTCGCTTCTTTAGCCACTTTGCCTGATTCCGGTAGGACGCGTTTCATAATACGTGCGACGTTTGCTGAAATGGAAACGCTGGATTTAGTAAAACGCTCGGATAAGCAGTTGTGGGCTTATTCCACCGCAACAGCATAAGGGTCAGGGCTTAGGGTGAATACCCTCTAATTTTGAAGAAACTGCCCATATCAGCTGATTTCTAGCCAGGAAACTTGCAGGACCCTATGTCCAACACTGTCCCATAGTAACCCTCACCACTTACCAATTGGCAAAAATCTATCTTGTTCCCGAATCATGACCGAGTCGTGCTGTTGACGATTCTTCGATCCGCCTTCCATGCTCAATATTGGTGCACCATCGTCGAAACTATCCGCTGAACTAGAAGCACCGCCGTGGCTTTCCATCAACGCTTCATCGGATAAATCGCCAATATCGCCTTCAACGGTCGTTGCAACAGACGCCGACGCGTTATCACTTCGAAATTGCAGCCGCCTTTTCACCGCCGCATTCGGCTGCACGGAATCAATCGAGGACTGCCTTTTAGTCGCCATAATTTGAGAATCTGAAAGATTATTCGCGTTAGCATTCACATGACCATTAGATCATGAATGAAAATTTTATATGTGGACAGTATCATCCCACACGGGTCAAAATCCCAGAAACTGGGGGGGGGGGGGATCATCACAAAGATCCCAATAAACAGAGACTTTTCTGCCATGTAATTTTTCTATCATGAAAATGCTATTCCTAAATTTTAAAGCTGCTCTGATTTACTGAAATTCCTGATATCCTACGCATGAAAATCCCATGCTCAGCAATGAGATTAATTTTGACCCTTATGCCTCAATCATGTACGCAATTATTTCAGCATTCTTCCAGCATTTTATACGCTATGGAAAATTCAGATGCTAATGAAAAGCTCTGAACTTACCCGAGCAATTATTAATCCTCCTTTTGTACGCCACCCGCCAAACACGGGTCGAATATGATTTGCTAGCCAATTGGTAATCGTCAAGTGCTTTGGCTTGGGCAACGGACGAATCGGGTCCACGGGTTCAATTCGTTGGTCGATTTGTCCAATACGCGAGAAGGAACCCTTTTACTCGATGCCTCGCCCAACAACTCCGGTTGGATAGCCAACGCCGTTTTGATATCCGGGATAAATTGCAATAGAAATGCCTGAAAAAGAACACGCCTTTTATATCGTATCGGCGAGAATTTTGATTTTATATAAAATACCAAAGTTAAACTAGAAATTTTTGAGGCTTCACTTGATGATTTTAGCTAAAGAAGCTGGCAATTTGCGCATAATTCACATGCTATCATGGCCAATGAAACCACGAATGACAGGCTGCTTTGCTTCGCCAACAAAATTGCAGAAAAAGCCAAAATAACCAGATCAATCAGTTCAGCAAATTATTGCGTTTTTTTGCTCATCACCAATTAAACGGACACATGCTTCATCTTTTTAGGATGCAAACCAACCCTCCCCCGTGTGATTCCCATGCAAATTTCTTCTCAAAAAATAAAAATAAAAAATAAAACGATGAAAAATGCATGTGCAACAAGGCACGGCTAACTGGAGAAATGAGTTCCGCATGTTGAGAAAATGCTTATATCAAAGTTCAAATGAGTAAACAATGCAAAGCATAGCCTGAAAACGCGGGAAGAGTACGGTAACCGCGTCTGAGAGCTAGCCGGTGAACTTAGAAGAAAAATCATGGTAAGAGGATTTTCTTAATAATCAATTACGTAAATTACATTAGTCACATTTAATTCTTGCTCAAAATGCAAAATTACCAAATTGATCAAAATTATCGGTTACCGATGAATCGGTTTCAGACTGATGTTATCATCAATACGAGATGCAGCATGATCGATTATAGGATTTCCTGTGTGCAAATTCTTGTGAAACTAGTCATAACCGTTTTGGGTTACTGTAACCGCTTTGTGTGGATTTTTCAGTGTTTTGTTGAATATTTGCCCTCAAAATGATGGCATCATCAAAATTTCTGCTTTGCAATCGTTTTGTTAAAAATGGATGCCACAAATGCACCATTTTTTCATACGCAATGCTGAAAATTGAAGCCGCATTTTCGAATTCATTAGCTAAATTCCTGACATCTTTACAGCCAATTTGTGAATACATAATATTCGCAGCTAAAAGGTACTATTTTCGAGGATAATTGAAGAAGACAACTTTTAGCAGTTGTTGCCTCGTTAGATACCAGGGGGCATCTATTGTTTCTGTGAAGAGTATTGTTTGCCAACAATTTCGATCATCCCTTGGGCGTAAACAAGAGTGAAGGAATTCTCGAAAACTTAGCTCATTCTTTCTTATGAGAAGAACCGGAAGAAGCTAACGCCTGTTCTCGGGGAAGCATTGTGGAAGGAGGGTCCATTCGAATCTATACGCCCATCAATAACATCATTAAGTTCAGTCGATAATGATCATCGGTCGGTCAATTTTCTCCTTTATACTTTTCACCAGGGCTAGGTTGGTGCGAAGCAACTTGATTGGCCTCCGTACCCGAGGATACCAGAAGGAAGCTGCTGTTTTATGCTCTTTCTGGACCCCCTATTCCCGTTGAGGAATGGGAATCATTTTCCAGTCGAAAATCATCGAACGCCGATGAGATGCTTCCCCCCATTCAATTTGAAATATGCCCACTTTTTTCGCATTGCTGAATGACCGCGTTTCCATGGGTTGGGATCACAAATTGAGGGGTTTATGCATGACTTGTAAAAAATTTTTGCTCCCGACAAATGTGCCATGCCTTTCCAGCCAAGATGAGTTTGCGTTGCATTAAAATTGCGCAATTGCGATCAGCAAAGAAGCTTCACTCAGTTCGTATACCAAAATTGCGCAATTTGATCGAAGATATACGCACGAATGCTAGCTTTGTTCATAGGAAATCCCCAGGCAACACTAAAAAGGGCCATCACCACTTTCTCAATAAAAACAATCTTCCACTCCCTGGGGGATATTGGTGAGAAATTAAGCACGGTCCGAGTGAGCGAGAATAAAAACCCTAGCACGGTTCTTCATTTGCAGACTAAGCCTTTTGGAGAAAGACATTGGCCGTTCTCGTGGTGGACGAGCAACAAGTACGTCTTCATTAATGTTTCATCATTCTCGTCAACCGTCCATCGGGTTTGTGCTCGCCAACAACCGATTGCCTCTCTTCCGCTTCAAGGCACATCTTCCACGAACCGGGCGAATGCATTTTTGAACAATGAATATATTGCGTGGATTTTATTCCTGTCCCTTCTTCGAGGGGCAGCTGAAAAGCACTCATCCTTCCACCGGGCGTACTGTAGTGCTAATTTCTCGCCCCTGTCATTGAAAAAGGAAGGAGCCCAGAGAAGAAAAGCTGGAAATAAAATTTCATCAAAATAAAACCCCCCTATTTGACCCACTTGTGGAATGCGAGACGAACGTCATTGAGAAAGAAGTGGCATTCGACAACGACTCGTTCTTGTCACCACTAGAAGAAGGCTTTTGATCAAAAACGAATAGTAGGGTCGATTTAAAACGAGCCTTTGCCCCCCCCCCTTCTATTCTCATTTTGGCCTTTCATGTATATGTCAGCACGCAATTCCTTGCAAGCATGTATATTCGGATGGGACAATTGGATCGAGTAGGGGGGAATGAAAGAGCGAACTCCGGTCGGTTTGGTCATTAGTCGATAATTTGTAAAGAAGCTATCGCATTTTCGCCCTGGCTTCGGGTGGCGAAGGCCGGGCTTCTCATCGGAATGCGAGATGCCATATGTACACGATGATTGGATGTCCAATATTGCAAACACCACCAAGGCCTTCAATTTGGATACGCCTTGTCCAATGAACATGATCTCTAGCCTCTGACCCTTTCCATTCGTACGTATCGAAGCTTTCTTGCCTTCGCCTACCTCGGCACAATTCGAGGAAAGCGTTCGAGTGCTTACATTTTTCTAAACTCGCCAGAAAACAAACCTAGCTTTCTCGACTAGGCGAAAAGGGGCGGATTCGGTTCCAGTCCAAATCCTGGGCTATGGTGTTCACGAATTACCTGACGTGCGCGACGACCAAAAGTATCCGTTTGGTGTCCAGATTATTGCTCATTACATGTTGCCTACCTTGGATTGATGGTTTGAAATGTTACGTATGCTCTCATAAAGAGAACCCCATGTTCACAGTGGACGTGAGCGAAACTTTTCGAATCGTGGACGAATTGACCCATGATTACTGCAGATATTTGGACGAGGTACATTGCGATCGGGATCAAGACGTATGCGTTACGATAATACAGTATAAAATCGACGATTCCAGGCGTCAACCTCGGTCGTATTCGGTTTCGAAAGGGTGTTATCAAAGTTCCGCCTTGGATTTGAGCGGACAAATGTATAAGAAAGGATGTCATAAAGAGACGTCGGAAGTGAAAGAGGACATTAGCAATGCTCAATTCCGATCGAGGCGGATAAATATTCATCCGGCCATGAAATACACGTGCGTTTGTAATTCGAATAAATGCAATTCGGCAAATTCGAATTTTCATATTCAACTCTTCCATTTACACAAATACAGGACTTCCGTTCATTGTTTAATGATCATTATGCTCATGATATTATTGATTTTCAATAATCAGTGAAATGTGATTTGGATTTTAGATTGTGCACATGTAAAAAATGAAAGCAGTATTTGTAAATCAGTCGGCATCAGCTGAATAATTGAGCTGCAGGCCTTTGAAAATTCCACCTGCAGTCATTAGCTCTAAAATTAGAAGCATATGACTTTGATCAGATAAAATTTTCTGACAGAATCTGGTCTGCATTTTGCAATCATGTGGGGGAACCATTTGATGGCTACAGTATGCCGGGCACTTGCGCCTGCCTAGACCGTCTAGAGGTGCGAAAAAGCGTTCACACATCTGCGAAGAGCGGTTACAGTATGACCTGTCCTCTTGTCACTGATGCGAAGCAGGATCTTTTCATAAAAATTTTCCGTTTTTTATGATCATGTTGATGAGCTTACGTGATGCAAAGCAAAATGGTCTTATTCAGAAATATCATGTCCTTTTTTCTATCAGTATCACGTTGATTACACCATGCTGAGTTTTAGCCCACACGATTCTTTCACCTATTGAAAATCCACAATCTGCCAATTCACACGCTGCAAAAAATGTGTACGCCTGAAAATTCCCAGCAAACAGTGAAAAAGCATATTCTAACCATGTGAGCTAAAATTTATCCTTGCCTTCATAATAATTGGATCTGATCAAAAAATTTGCATAAGTAAATTTGCTATGAAATTGGAAAGGAATGCCTGCAAAATTTTCCACGATGCACCCGGATGATTTTTAGCTGTTCGATCCGCCCCTGGGGAGAGTGGCTGGATTCAAATTCAATTCAACTGATGACCGGCATGATTCCGTGAAATTAAACGCCATAAAACGCATTAATTACAGATGCTAAAAATCGGCTATTACAATTTCGAATGTCTACGGATATTGGCTTTTTCCCCGCATCCTGACCAGGGGGAATTGCGATATTTACATGGCTGGCAAATGAAGACATCGGAGATGCGTTTTCGAGGCGTGGAAATCTTTGCTACATCCTAACGCGGAACAAGGCTAGCATTTTTTAATTAGCCCTGTCCAGACGCGGGTGATCGATCCGGGCCAGACTGATCGTCTAGCGTAATCTGATTTTATGTGGCGTCGCTTGGATAAATGTCACGTGTCAGGGGGTAATTTCCAATCCCTCCCATTTAAGGTCCATGTAGCTCGAGTCAATGTTGCATGATTAGCTAGGCACCTTTGCAACATCTGCCTTCTTCTTCATTGACGTCAAAATTTCATAGACAGATTGTAAATTCTGCTTCAGTTTTCTCAGCTTGAAACAAGGTGAACTTTCGCCTTGTGTTCAAAGATGAAGCATCCATTCATAGCCTTCTTTTAGATTATCATGGATACCAATAGTTCTGGACGGTTTCAAAATTCCAGTAAACCACCAACATGCCCTACCATATTGTCAAATGAAACGCATTATATCGCATTGGTATTCGCGGGTATCGGAGTCCCTGGAAATTTATTATGCGTACTTAAACCCTGTTTTTAATTACCTTAGGCGAACCCGCAGCCCGTTGGCACTCCAGTCCGCGGGGACGGGAAATGTGCG
>JAQIWJ010001356.1:0-11751 GCA_034695185.1 Discolaimus major
TCGCAAGAATCAATACAGTTCTTGTACATAATCGCATCAATCACCCTCTAGTACCACGCTTTATCGAAAACCCTGTGATTTCCAGTTGCACAAACCAACAATCCGCACATGCATACCACAAATAACAGGGCGATTTCGACTAGTGTGATGACGCAAAATCCCAAAAGTAATCCGAGAACATTGGCCATATTGTTCATGATCATAACGAGATCCATTTGCGACGATTCGCTGATTATCCAATGACTCAATTGATCGTAGTAAATCTCCACTACAGAAATCGATACATTCGGATATCCGTTGAATGAACAATGCGATTTGCCGAACTGAAATTTGAAAATTTGCTTCAGACGATGCTGTGAAGGTTACAGTAAGCTTACCAATGCCATTTTCTTCTGATCGCAAAACGCATTGTATACGCCGCTGAAGCTGAGTGATGGAACGAATATTTCGTCTCTGAAATGAGTATAGGTATCAGATACAGTATGACCCAACAGGGGGATCAACAGGACCCCAGTTGGTGTCTTTGGGATTAGCCACCAGGCGAAGCCAAAATCCTATTTGATCCACCAGGGTATCTATAAGACGCCTGCTGATCCCTTTGGGACCAGTCACCGGGACCAATCAAATTCACATTTACTCGCATCTTTCAGTACAATCGCCGCAATCGATATTCTTCAAATCCCCATCAATCACGCAATTGTATGCTTGATCCACGCACGATTCTAAAAATCAACATCTGATCACCTCGTCGATCAAATCAGAATAAGCCACTTACTTTGCGAATAATTGCAATACGGCACATTCTCATTCGGTCTGGCCAACCTTGGATCACCACATCCGCATGTATCCAACATGAATTTTTGAATACACGTTCGTTGGCAACTCTGAAAATCGAATGTTAAGATTCAAAATTTCGCTTGAAAACAGGCTTACCTCCAATGTATACATTCCTCGGTAATAATAATAACTGATATCGGCCATGTCTTGTTCGTGGCAATTTCCGTACGGTGGTGGTAATTTATTGATCGCATACTGAAAAATCAATCATCGATCAGACTGATCATGCGGTCATCAAGACCACACTGCAATGGCCAACCATTGCGCAATTTTAGCAAGCACCAAGCTTCCAGCAGAGCCAGACCAAAATTGCGCAATTCAGCCATCCTCACCTTTCTCATGGAAAATCTCACGTACGATCCAGGCGTCACGTAATAACCGTTCGAATTCGGAAACGGATTTTCGTGTTGCCTATGCAGGACGACTCGAAATCCAGCACTGTCCGAACTGCAAACGTATTCCGAGCCTTCGATGGTCAGGACCATGCTGATGCCTGAAAATCGATCATTGCATGTACTGATCAGTGGCCAAAACAGGAAAATTCCTTACCATCAGAAACACCAGCTTTTTTCGAGACCATGACCGGATCATCATAATTCAATGTCCAACATCCACCGTGTGAAGGGTCGTAGGAGAATTCGAAATCCCTGAAAGAAGCGTGAATGAGCCAAATTCGATTCTTTGCATGGAAAATGCTATTTGAGCTCGAAAATTTCAAAAATCGACTTACGTATCCATATTGCACGGTTGGCCGGCCACCACGCACGATCGAATGGTTTCGTTCAACGGTGGACTGATCTCTTTCAGCATACTTTTATTCAATGCTGGCATAATGAAATACGGGATGGCGTCTTGGAGAATAGTCGTTCTGGCCAAATAATCTTTTTCCTGAAAATTGGATGCATTGTGACTGCGGATGAGGGGATCCGGATGGCATTTACAACATGCCAAGAATCCGGATTCGATCCAGATGGGATTGCAGCATGCATATTCCAAGGATCATTGCAAGAAGCAAGCTTACACTTTGCCAATTTGAAAAATAGCTTACCGCAAGTTCTTGAAATTCAGGGCGAGGTGTAGTTGGAATAGTCGATGTGCTGGTAGAACTTGATGCAGTTGGGGCTGATGTGGATGGACTCGTGGTACTGGTCGATGTGGATGAGCTGATACTGCTGGACATGGTCGCTTCTGTAGACGATGACGTTGAACTTGACGTGCTGGACGTTGTTTCTAGAGTCGCAGAGGTCGATGTGATTTCAAGCGTGGGCGTTGGTGTGATGGTCGATGTTGAATCCGTACTTGTAATTGAGGTCGTAATGGACGATATTTCCATCGATGTGCTGGAGCTGCTGCTGGATGACGAGGTGGTTGTCGGCTGGATCGTAGTTGGAGCGGTTGTGGCTGTTGGCTGAATTTGGATCGTGGTTGGAGCGGTTGTGGATGACGTGGTTGTTGGCTGCGTCGTCGTCGTCTGGATCGCAGTTGCTGCAGCAGTCGTGGACGGCGTGGTTACCACAGGTGTCGTTGCCACGGTTGTTGGAATAATCGTGGATAATGTGGTTGTTGGACTTGGACTCGTTACCATGCCTGAAATAGAAATCAATAATTTAAGTCCCTCTGGGATCTCGAAACCACTTACTAGTGGTAGGACTTTCCGTAGACGTTGCCAATGTAGACGTGGTTTGAAGAGTAGTCGTCATTTGAATAGTTGTTGGCGGTGGAGTCAATATCGTTGTCGTAGTGATTTCTGTCGAGGTAATCGTAGATGAACTGGTTGTCGTGGTAGTTTCGATATCAATATTACACGGGCCACCACACAATGCCGGAGGAGCTGGGCTTTCGCAACCTGAAAAATGAATGCAATATTCATTATGCTACAGTATGCCTCGTGGTTTGTAAGCTGATTTCAAAGAAATCAGCCAACCACAAGATCCAGACCAAAATTTCGCTTACCATATTCGCACAGAGGAAAATACGCATCACTGCACGCCGATCCAAACCACGAATTCGGATTCGCCACATCCAATACGATACAAGACGGCGTGCTTTGAGTTCCTTGAGGCAGTACTGGAATCGGATTCGAAGTAATCGGATCACCGGCTGATGTAGCTGATGTCATCCAATTGTACTGCGACAATGGTGTCGATGCGATTTCCGAACGGCCACCGATCCATATTTTTCCCATACTACTGGCATTCGGATTATTCATGAACCAACGCATGACTTCGTGATAAACCGTGCTGTTGGTGAATACAGCCAATCTACCATAACCCATATTGAACTCGAACGAAGGGATGGTCTTCGTTGATTCGCACGCCGCATTTCGGTCGTCCCACGTGCTTTGAGGAGGGCCTGAAAGGAGAGGTCGTAAATTGCGCAATGTCTTAGGTACGCTCAAGAGACTGAGCAACGCCAGACTAGCGCTGGGTCCAGAATCAGCAATTGCCGAATCTCACGGATTGCGCAATCTGATGAAACCGCTTACTTGGTATAGCCGGATTCATGGGATTAAAAAGAATTCGGTAACAATTGTTTCCATATGTGACCGTGGGTCCATAACTGGAACTGAATTCGCAGAATCCCGGCTTCACTTGACCTGAAAATCCAGAGATATATTTAGTTTTTGAAAATGTCAATCATGCGCTTACATAATCCTGTAGGGGGTACTGTAATTGCACCCGTAGGAACTGTCGGGGCTGGAATTGGTGGACCAAATAATGGTGCAGCATTATGGATCATACATGATATGATAATTAGGACAAGCATTTTCCATCCCCTGACCACCAAAGGGGACTCTCAAATGCAAGACTGATTTTTCATGCATATAGCAAAGGTATCCATGGTCGGCATAAATAATTACGCCAAGGAAAAGATTTGGTTTTACACCAAGGTGACCATTATCTTGAAATCGATAGGCTCTAATCACTTATGCACGAATCTTCCGGCACGATTGCCAAGATACCCACGAGGGTCAGAAATATATTGTGAATTGGATACATTTTGAAAAATCATGCACAAACTTGTGCTCTGGATCAACTACTGCAATCAATCCTGTTTCGCCAATTTAATGCAAAAATCAGGCATACAGTAATCAATGCCTTCCAAAACCCAAAGCCTAATACTATACGATCCTGTACACTGCATCACTAATGCAATAAATGCCGCCAACATGGCTAACCTACCATGGATCGATTTCATTTCAATTTCAATCGTTCATCGGATCGCATATTCTCATGACCTCCCGGTTGCCACGCGTCGATTTTCGGCCTCGTCGTACTGTACGGTACGTATTCGTCTGGGAATCCGGATCGATTTTGCGTATGACGCATCAACCAACGATGTTGTTCAGGCGGATGAGTAGTTGGAGGATCGTCGGTCATATGATGCAACCAACGGTGCCTGAAACAGGGGGTTACATGTAAATTGCGCAATCCTGACCAATCGATAACGCTTACCATTCGGATGGTACTTGACTGGCGTCGTAATCCAACCAAACGCGTTTCGAATAAACTACCCAACGATTCTTGGGTACCGAATATGTGTTATTCTCGAAATATCGATTCCCGAATTCATCGTCACCGACCAAACGTCCTTCTTTCAGGGTATCCATTCTAAAAAATCAATTTTCGTAAATGATGTCATTCAGCAGCATGCTGGTGGGGCATAGCTTCAAAGCTACAGTATGCCTGCATCCACTGTCCATGGACAGTGTTCACAAATTCCTGTATCTTACCTGTACGAAGCACTCAACGATCCCAAGAATCCACCGTTTTGCTTGTAAATCCTCCAAGCACTGGCCAATTTATCCACGTGAAATAACCGTAACCACGATGTCATTTTCTCCAACTGATCACCTAGAATGGAATACATCATATTTCAGATAATAGCAGATTTCCAAATCCAAGATATTTCAGGCATAGAAGCCAATTCGCCAATACACAGAACCATGATTTCCAAAGCGAAATTTAATTAATGGAATTACATTCAACGAAACCAATTATCCGATCCAAAACGAACTTACATTAGATACATGAAAATCATCTTCTCTCTCTTTCTCATCATCCTTATCTTCAGGAACAAAACTCATCCGCGCTTCTCCTCGTCGCCTTATTTGAAACGTTGGATAATGACGGCGTTCAGCAGATTCGACGCTTCCAACGTGGCCGATTCATCCGTTAATTCCTTATTGGGAAAATTCGTCATCAACACGAACGATCGATTGGCCAAATCGGGACGCATGCTGAAATCAGGCTTTATCAATGTGTGCCATTGAGAGAAAAATCTACTTCTTACCGGCAAATGAAATCACGCAAATCCTTGACCGTGTGAGTATGATTCATTTTCATCACCAACCGTTCACCGTTGCCCAGACGAACTTGGATATTCGTAATCGGTTTGGTTTCATCCACAGGCGGAGCATCGATCGTAGGCGTGGCCGACGCTCCGTTGGCGGCCGCAGCTGCAGCAGGTTTTGCGCCAACTTTCCCAGCTCCAACGACTTCGGGCACAGGGCTGAAAAGAGAACTCATTGAGAGATAGTCAAAATCAATGAAATTATACATACCTGCCCAAAGTATGACCTTGCCCAGTGAAAGCTTTGAGCGGACGTGCCAGAGGCTTGTATTCCTCGTGACGATGATCTTCCATTTCCAAATCGATACGCTTTCCACGATGAGCATGGACCAATTCCGTCGGTATACGACCTTGCATGATTTGTTCCAAGAATTGACGATCAGCGGGCGCTTCCAAACCGCGGAACGGTTCATCGTCGATTGTAAATCCATTCCTCCACATTCGCAGGACAACGGTGACGATTTCCGGTTCGGCAGCGTCCGGATCCACTTCCATACCACCGCCAACTTTCTCCGACGGCTTCACCGCATCGCCCAAACGATAACCGGCGCCAGTGAATAAACTTTTGGAACCACCCGAAGCGGATGCAGCTGCTCCACGTTGACTAGCGTCGATTTGTTCCGCACCACGCCTGAAAACGAGCAGATTTAAGATCAGAAGAATTTTCCGCAATAACCAACTCACTCTTTAGCTTGTTGGAAGAATTTATCCACCAAATTGTCCGCTTTCTTTTTTGGCGGGCCCAATACTTGTTGACCACTGAAAACAGACCATGATTATTTTAGAGAAGAGATTAGAAAATTTAGGCTTACCTCTTCTCGCTTCCACCGACATAAAATGCTTGACCACGTTCATCATCTTCCGAACCACTGGATGGACTTTCAGGACCACCGGATGATCCACCGAATAAAGTAGAGAATTTCTTCTTCTCGTCCGATTTCTTTCCGCCGCTCATTTCTTCTTCTTTTTCTAATGGTCGCCCTCGATTGGCTCTCCTCGATCCGGCCGTAGATTGGTCTTCTTTCGGTTCTTCGACAACTTGAACTTCGTCTTCGCTGCTATCGAATACGACCTCCGGTTGATCCAAACCTTCGTCGTCAAATCCGCCTTCGTAATATCCACTCAAGGCGAGCTGAAATACATAAGACCTTGATTAATTCTTCCAGAGATAAATTCCTTGATTTTTGAGGATCAAAAACCTCAGTACGAGTGAGTTTTTCACATGATACTCATCAGAAAATCAGCATGACTGAATTTCTCATCATGTGATACTGCAGTCGAAAAAATATGTCAAAAAATTATTGTAAATTTCCGAATTATCAAGACTAAATTTTTAGCTGATAAACCAAATTGAATATTTGGCTAAATGCCACTAATCCATAATCCACAGCCAAAAATTACTTACGGCAATATCGAAATTAGCAGTATCCAAATAAAATCGAGCCCGATCTCGATCAACACCGGTAATTTCAATAAACTCGTTGATCAAGGCCTCTTGGCTTTCGTCAGCCGATTGATTCATAGATTTCAAAATATACTCGAAAATTATACGCAGGTCGTCTCAATGATGGATGAGAGCGATGAGTCGAAAATTTATTCAATTTTATAAAACTTTTGCATGCTCATCAAAGAAGAAATAAAATCCTCGATTTTATAATAAGCCAGCCGGCTGGCAACAAAATGCAACAATTCTTGGGGCCCGGAAAATGCTTATAGCAAACTTCAAATCAATAATCAATGGAAAGCATAGGAAAAAAGGCGGGAGACTTACGGTAACCGCAAGGAGGGTTACTGTATCAGCACGACTGATCACAAACATCCAAATTTTTGTTATAATTGCCAAGGGAAAATTTTTGATCATCCAGAAGAGAATATTTATCCCGAATATGATCATCACAAAGCCATGGATTATCAATATCCCACCTCAAAAATCAAAATTAATTTTACGCGGATTATATTCTGGTTTCATACACATACAACAAACAGGTACACAAAATTACAAAAACTGAGCATGGAATCATGTGATCAAAAGTCATGATCAGAATCACATTGATCGATCGTTGTCGTTGATCAGGCGTTGCCGAATGGCCGCGGGCGGATTCAAAAGATCTATGGCAGGGGTGCTGTCCTCCAAATCGACGATTGCCAACCGATCTCTGACTACGAATTGGCATTGGCAAATTTTCCAACCATGTCCGTTTTGATGTTCTCCGTCCATACCGATATTTGCTCGCTCTGGGGGTCGTATCTTCATATCAGATGCAGGTGTTCTAAATAGAAGACAATTATTAGCGCATGCTTAATCAAGTAAAGAAATCAAGACATCATACATTCTTGAGTAAGCTACAGTACGACTACCTCAACATGACTCATTTTTTTACAATCACGACTCAGTTCGTGACAACATAAATTTAGATAATGGCTCGCAATCACATGTGAAATATTGATTATACTATGCCAGAAACATGAATTACAATGACTACTGCCCCAATGAAACCAAAATATATGGTGAATATGAGCAATGCAAGATCAAAACAAATATGAAAGCTAATCGATAAGCAGATTATCCCATTTCGCCACGGGGAGAGTATCGAAGGAACAGATTATAAGAAGCCTAAGCAAACCCAATCGTACACAGCATGCTTTTTATGCTAGAAAATAAGCTTTTCATGCGAATTTTTCTGAGGCTGAAATTTGAATCACTACGTGACCTTTGCAAAAATCGACCCCCCAAGGCGATTACAGTATGCCGGTTCCAAATCATCATTATTCGACATCACGCATTTCCGAATATTTCGTGCACATATTTTTGCACGTCTATATAGCTTGCACGCTTTTGAATATTTCAAGGCTAGCATTGTATTCCAAGTTTTCCTTTCAACATTCTTTATGGTTTCTAAACGAGAAATGCGTTTTTTTCAGTTTACTTCAAAGAAGCTACGGCTTCAAACATTTTCCACACGTCCATGGGCTTCTTTCATGTTCTATTTCTGTATTTTTCTCCACAAGAACCGGGGGGGGGGGAGTGTCTGAGAATATTGTCACGCCTTAGCGTGTCACTTTTAGGCCAATTTCATTACGTACAGAATGCATCTACAGCCTCTTCAAAATTTCCCTTGATCGGCCCATGCATGCCCAATGTGTGGCTAGTGTGAAAAATAAGGCGAACCAACCACTTCACATTTTCAGCCATGCGGTTGGGGACAGGACACCCCATCGTCCAATTTATATGCATCCCAATTTTTGCCGTCCTGACACTTGGAAATGGGAGAATAGTTTTTTCCCGAGAATTCACAACCAAGGCGTGACTGTTTGCCAATATTGTCCAATGGGGATATTGAAATTTCCATGTACCGACCAATTGCTGACGCAAAACTGGGTCCCCCCATATTCAATCCCCGTGGAATTTTTTGCGTCAATAATTTTTCGCATGCGAGTTCTCCCTTTCATGTCAACTTTCTTCCGGAAGTCCCAGCACTAAAATAAAGTTAGCCTCGGATTGGGCGTTGATGAATTGCGTACAGTCATTCTCATTGGTCTCGGGGGTATTTTTTCTGATACTCGTATCTCCGATGAGCAATTCCAACTCAAATTACGTCAATAAACCCCATATGACTAGCCGCACTGGGTTTCGGATTACCATAATAGGCGTTGCCTTATCTCGACTCGCACGTTCACATTTTGAACGCTAGGTTTTAGAGGATTCTGTTCCGAAGCTAGCTGCTTTTGGGCGCTTCACTTTTTCCATGCTAGCTAGTAAGATACGCTTCATCTGAGACGCTTCCATGCGCTGAGCATTGGCATGCATTTATTTTTGTCCGGTTCACTAGTCATCCATCGCAATTGGACCAGAACGAGTTTTCCAAGTTCAACAACGACACTGGAGGGGTGCTCCTGACAAAAATTTTCCCAACTAGTGCTGGAAAATAGGACTAGCCGTAACTGAGGGGGTCTGAGGATAGGTTGCTTATTTACTCTAGCAATCGAAAAGTTTTGTCCTTCAATAGTTTTCTTCTATTCACCAATAGTACTATGTTTCTGTCGCAATTTATCTTGGCTTTTTATCTGGAGCGTATTTTTTGAATGGGATTTCTCGCATTGTACCTATGAATTGTATCGTGTTAATCAGTATCCAACCATCTCCATGTCCATTTGTGCACAATTCGGCTGGGATTTGGGTGACCCTAAGTAGACAAATGCCTTCTCGGCCTCATTCTTGATTTCAATTTTTTCCAGTCAACACCCCTTCGACTGAATTCCGACACTCCTCGGCTTGGTTGAGTGAATTTACATTAAATTGCGCAATCCGATGGCAGCTGCTAAACCGGCCCTTCAACCGTTCCGCGTGAATATGGAACGCATACAAATACCACGCGCGAAAATCGGTGGTGCCGGTAGGAATAATCCGTCTAATCAATTACCAATCGATTCACCACCGCCCAGACAAGCGGTGGAAATTCAATTCACGCATCCAAAGGATGAGAAGAAAGAGGATAATCCTAGAATAACTGGTGCACCGAAAATCGTGGTCATACAATCGCCACCGCCGCCTGAGCCAGCCGTCGATTACGATTGATCTGATCAGCATTCGATCAGTGCCTTTACGCATATTTATTTCTTCACGAGACCATGATAGAAAAATTTCATCATGGTAAAATGCACATATTTGAAAATTTGAACAGTATTTTGTCATCGGCTGTATTATTGCTTATGTTTGTGGTGATCAATATGCATACAGAAATTTTATGATGATTTTTTCGAAATCGTACTATGTATATATGCTTGCGTACTCAAAAATTGATCCATGATCATAATCATGCGAAAACACGCGAGAATTTCTGATCACCATTTCAATGCTGATATATTGATTTTTCACAGCATGTAATCGGCATTTCGACGCCCTCTGAATCGAGCGTAATCACCATTCTGTTGGCCAGCTTGGCCCCAAGCTTTGGACGATTTCGCGGCCGATGGTGCGATGACTGGAAAACGCCTTTTTCCAAATTCTTCTACCGCCATTGGGTCGTATTCCCTGGGAAAAAGTGCACATTTTTGGCATTGGCTTTACATGGGTCCATTTTGGGCACAAATTTCATGGCACCAGTGGCCTGGTGCCCCAGGCGGTTACAGTATGCCACGCACCCGTCTAGGCCAGGAGGCGTGAAAAGACACGCCTACAGTTACAGTATACCATCATTCGCACAAGAAAATCGATATTCTAAATCTTACATCGGTTCGACGCCTTCCAAACTAGCGTCATCACGTTTACCAAGATTAAACGTGATCCTGCGACTCGACGCAACGCGAAAAATACTGATCAGAATAGAAAATGCGAAAATCCCAGCCAATTTGCTAGCGTACATTTTGGCCAACGGTCAAGTAAGACTATTATTCAGCTTCCCAGTGAAAGAAGCCAATGGTTGACACATTTCTCATGTGTCTTTATTATCCAGCTAATCCCATGTGATTGGAATGAATTACTTGCCAATGAAATGGAAAAATCCATTATCATGATTCAATTTACTTTTTGCGTGCCTGCATTTGGGCTTGCGCCGAGGCATTTGGCCAATGCCGAGAGGTTTTTTGTAGGAATCATGATTGGCAATGGTAGCAATCGGTCAGGATCATGCATAAAATAATGACTAATCTTTGGTGGCGTTGAAAAAATGATTAGCCAGTAAAACGCATGGGTATTTTTACATGAAATATATTGCGCAATATGTGTGATTGGGTGCACAGGATCATGTGCAATGCCAGATGACCAATGACCATTGTCACACTGGTCACCTTTTACAATGATATTTTGTGCACACCTTTTCGAAGCGTCGCAATGGAAATTGCGCAATTTCACTTTCTTCAATGACTGCCATTTTTCGTACTGTAAACACAGAAATATTCCAGAAATTTAGGCCAACAATAAAAATGCAAGCAGACGTCTAGCCGTATGTTTTTCTTTCCTGAAAACAAGGAAAGCGTAACTATTCGCAATAATATCCGTTCAAAATGGTGTCGAAGTATGGTTTTTAAAATGGGACGCAGATTTATGTCCAGAGAAAAATCCATGAATCATGGCGAAGTTTTTGGTCGTGCAACCAGACTTTCGTGACAAAGAAACAAGGTCATTCGAAGGAAATGCGACGCATTTTGTCAATCAAAATTGCCTATAAAAGTAGCCCAAAATTCCTCCGAAGCATCAATTAGCATTCAAGGCATTCCATTCAAGTTAATTTGAATTTTTAAAATGGCGGGAAAATTGATCATTGCTTCTGTAATATTGATTTCATTGATCTATTCGACCATGCCATCACCATTGACCCATGGAAATTCCACAATAATCGGTCATTTGATAAGGCCAGAGGTAACATCGATCTCATCCCTGATTCGTGATTATCAGGATCGATTTTAGGGCGGATATCGTAATCAAAGTTTGACATGCGATTGCAATGAACCAGGTGATCACGATCGATGTGCCCGAGGATGTGGATGCTGCTGTTGCCATTGCTGTTGCTGTTGCTGCGGATAAAGGCTGAATATGACCATTGGTCATATTTTAGGTTATTA
>JAQIWJ010001357.1:0-11748 GCA_034695185.1 Discolaimus major
GGGTGGTCCTTTTATGGAAGTGAGCCCATTGGTGGGCTTCTCCCATTGGTTGACCAATGAGAGGTGCAATGTAGTGACGGGAGGTTCAAATCCATTACAAAAGCGTCTCGAACATGCAATGCAGTTGGCAGTTACAAGTCTGGTATTCAGCCGGTATGACAGCCTTTTCGCAAACTGAAATCAGGTCCGCTTTCTTTGACTTCTGATACAGGACATGATTTCTGTAAGCTGCATTTATTTTCGAGGACGAAAGATCCTTCACAATGTGACCACATGATAAGTGCATTTGTCATTTTGCGAAATTCAGGCTCATCAAACGATGTCTCTCAGCGGACTGCCCATGTAGTGGAAAAGTAACGGTCAGGTGCTTTGTTGAAAAGATGGCCATCCAAGGCACGTTATCTCCATACATCTCAAAAAGTCATTTTGGTATGCTAAATTCTTGAATTTCTCACGATACACCATGATCGATTATACCAGAAGAATAGTGACATACTTTACGTAAATCCATGGTCTTTATGCTCATAATAGGGTGCATCGCATAGACCGCATGCCTTGCATTCAAGGCATACTGTAACCACCTAAAATCCAAAATTTTTATACCCTCTCCCAAGACCATTTTTCACGGAAAATTTTACATACAAACGTGATTCCCTGATAAAACAGCTACGCTTATTCAAATATCGCACTTATATTGCAATGTGATCAATAATCGATAAGTTGATCAAAATTATCGATTTCTAAAATATCAATCGGTGACCGATTTTAACATGGTAGCTAGATAGCATCATCGACTCTATGGGATGTGGCCACCTTTGGCACCCTAATTCGGACTGTCCAACTGGTGATTATTGCGCCATATTTTGAACGCTTTGCATGCAATGTGCCATCCTGGCCAAACTTCTCTGCCAGCCATTGCGGCCATTCTAAGGCAGAATTTTTGATGCACATCAAAACATCAAAATTATCTCTATAGGCCAGCTTCGTGCGTTATCAGTGATAAGAAAATACTCCTCCAAAATGCAGCAGACAGAAAGTGTAGTTCAGTCAGTTATATCAAATTCTAATATGAAGCTGATTATATTGGCCGTTCTAATTTCGATTGCGGAATGCAACGTTGGTGGAGTTGACCAGCGCGTAGTGGTCAAAGGGCGATTATTGTGCGGAGAATCAGCGGTCAGAGGAGTATTGGTTAAATTATTCGATGTTGATTGGGGTGAGTGGATTTTCGAATATTTGGAAACATGGATCCATGATCAGTGATCCAAGTTCAGTGATAAG
This sequence comes from Discolaimus major, assembly GCA_034695185.1. Lineage (NCBI taxonomy): Eukaryota > Metazoa > Nematoda > Enoplea > Dorylaimida > Qudsianematidae > Discolaimus > Discolaimus major. Next base: position 1,282 of record JAQIWJ010001357.1, read on the forward strand.
GCATCTTTGATTGAGTGAACTTGGTTATTTGGATCAATGATAAGTGATAAGGCACCTGATCAAGCATAACACTTTCAGGCAAAGACGATTTGATGGCCAAAGGCTATACGGATCAAGATGGTCGGTTTTTTCTCAATGGTACAGAGAACGAAATGGGCAATATCGATCCGCAATTGACCATATTTCACGATTGCAATGATCGAATGGTAAGCCGTGTGTTTTACTGTAGGCGCTGGCTGAAATGCGTCTTCACTTTCAGCCGTGCCAACGAAAATGGCATTGGAAAATTCCCGATCGATACGTATTCAGGAAAGAGAAATGGAACGAGGTTAAGATCATGGATATCGGTGAATGGAATTTAGAAATGATCATGAGAAAAGAGAAGAGAGATTGTATTCATTGAGAAAAGATGCTAGGCATCCATGCAATATGCGAATAGTTATAAATATATCATAGCATTGATCAATTCGATCAATCGGAATCATCATTCCCCGGACGCATACATAATATTTGACTGGCGGGCATTGGGAATCGTGTGCAATTCAAGAATTCCGGCCAATTATGCTTTGCACGTTGCATCCACGGGCTGCATGATTTCTTCACATCCACGCAAACGTTCCTACACGACGTGATGGCGTAATCCACGTGCGGCGAACACAACGGTACCAACGACGAGCATAATAAGAATGTCAAATGCTCCGAACATCTCGTATTGATCAAGGGACGAAATTCGTTCAATATCGACGCCGCGCTCTCCTGATCCAACGGTCCGTTCGGATAGGCCGGAAGTCGAGTGTAATTGTATCCGATCCGTCTGCATTCCTGGATCGTCAACGGTTGACATAATCGATCGTTCTCGTCTACCGATCGCGATCCATATCCAATCGCGTGGTGATGCGTGATCAGAAAGATCGCGAAAATCGATATCTTATAATACATGACTTCCGCATAGGCTACCTGCTAGCTCGAAAGCGAAAATAGCCGGTTTTAGTCGAGCATCTCGACTCGTGATTATTCGACATTTGAAACGTACAGCTGTTTTTGAATTTCATTCTGGCGTTAGTATTGCCAAATGGCCGATTCCAGACGTCTGGGCAAATTTTAGAATTTACGAATAGCATAATAAAACTGGGAAAAATATGCACACAAAAAATGTATTCCCGACTTTAAAGCGAGGTAATAATTTTTGAAAAATATTTCAGTGCCATGCTATGTGCTAAGCGTGATTATTGCACATGCGGATTGCGCAATTACATAAAGCTACAGTATGCCTGTTTTTTTGAATCAACATTGAGAACAGCTTCGTGCGCTTTGTTCAGTCGATGCTAAGTCGATAGCCGAACCGGAATTATTCAATAGGATTTGTTGTTGTTCAGCCGCCGATTGTATCCTTTGCATGACCATTTCTAAAAGACAATCCACCGCTTTCTCCACGTTTTGACCATTCGCCGCACTGGTCTCGAAATAGGCCACACTGCAAAAAACAACAACGGATATTGAATTCGGGTGAGTCAAAAAATTTGAATAAATATTACCCTAATTGATCCGCTAATTGCTTGGCCCTTGCTGTGGTAACCTGAAAAAGATAAAAGTCAATTCGGGGTCAGGGATTCGAACTCGGGCCCTCGACGAAAGACATGCGAGCATGTTACCATTGCACTATAAATCCAAGAGCCAAAAATTCCGTCTTACCTGCCGTTTATCATCAAGATCAGCTTTATTTCCGCACAAGACAAGATCGGGTGATTCGCAATACGCGTGTAATTTCAATTGTGATAACCAATCGCGGATACTGAGGAAAGACCGTTCGGAAGTAACGTCGAATAGTAATAAGAATCCCATTGCATCGCGATAGAATGCAGTGGTCAAACTTCGAAATCTGAAATAGGTACATGCGATCTGGTCATTTTTTGATGACCATCGCGCAGACATCGACTGACCTCTCTTGACCTGCAGTATCCCATAATTGGAGCAACACCCGTTGACCCCTGCCTGTGTCGCCTGTGGTACTTTTGTACACCTGAAAAATGAGGTGGGATATAAATTTTCAAATTTACATGCACGTGCATTAGGTCTGATTTTGATGCAATCGCGTCATGATCATTTGCTCGGACAATCATCCACGCAGTATCTCACGGTCATTGTCAACTGTGAACTATTCGCCTGCAGTGATATATTTCAGTTGGAATTAGTTGAGAAATTATTCATTCGGAAGAAAGTGCATGCAAATGTAAGACGAGAAAAACGTAATTTCCTCGCAATTTGTTCCAGAGAAGATGAGTCGTCTTCATTGAAAATGAGATTATCCGTCTCATGCGCTTTTCTCGGGGAAAATCAATCTAAAGGGGGAAGGACGTTCCCCACCCCTCGAAACCATGCGCCTGTCTCCATGTACGAGCATGAAAGCCAATTCTAATGCTTCGAATATCGATTTAAGGGCCTAAAAGAGACTGTTCCTAGCAGCGTTCGAACCCAAGAATATTCTCAAATATCCAAGCACGAAATTTCAAATTTATGCTACGCGCCTGGATTTTGCATTTTATTGACATTGCAAACAGCCCTTTTCCGTATGCAAATAACAAAGGCCTTCCTTCGAACGCATGATTCGCAGTTTTTCAGGGCCCGTTTTCTCTCTTACCACACGTTTTTCACGAAAATCGATGCCCACCGTAGATATGAAATGACCAGTAAACACGTGGTCGGTGTATTGATATAAAAAGGAGGTTTTTCCAACCCCCGAATCGCCCAACGTCAAGAATTTGATGAGATAATCGTAATCGCACGCCATAATTCAAGCATTAAAATTCATTCATAAGTAGCCTAATCGAATATGGAGAAATTCGGATCAAATTATCGACCTGTTTGGCATACTGTAACCGCTATCCACACGTATAAACGGAATAGAAAACGAGGAAAGGATGAGAAACGTAAAAGAGGGGCTGCCCTACAAGGCTTTACGACGGCATGCAGCCTTTGCCCGATGCTTTGCTCTGACGTGAAGGCTAGGATAGGGAAGAAATGTCGATGCTTTACCGCCTTTTACGGGCTATGCAATGCACGGAGCAGGAAAATACGCCCTATGTGGGCTCTCTCTGGGCATGAGAGCAAGAAACGCATGTTAATTCAATGTGAACGTACGCAATTTTTAGCATTAAAATAGGCCATACGAAAAGAGCAGCTTCGCCATTCAATATCCTTGGCTTTTTGCCAAGTACCCCTCTTCACACGCTGTACTTTACAGCGCACAAAAATGCCTACCACCTTAAATATCGTTAATAGTAATAATAACCATATTTCCAGAGAAATCGTTAACGAAACGATAACTGTAATAATATTGATTTTTCACCAACGATAACACGCTAATTGTACAGTTCCGAAATTTGCAAAAAGGCATTGATAAAATCTGATCATACAGTCATCAGTGATCGTGCATGAGTGATTGTGTACGAATACATGCTTATATGTCGTCTCGATTATTCGTTGATCATGAAAAATCGATGCAGATGTAAGGTATACTGTAACCGCTCGTGGGAAATTTTCGATACGCTGCATGAATTGAAAAAATCACCCAGTTTCCGTGACCCCCTGAGTGAGTTATTGGGTAATCAGCTGCGGACTACCTTTCGATCACTTCCATTTTTTGCTTGGACCAATAATTAGGAAGTTGATCACAAATATCGATTTTCGACATATCGATCTCTGAGTGATCAAAATAGGACCAGTCGATAGAGCGTATTCGATTACCTAGGAATATTTGTCAATATAGCCTCTACTCAGTCGGGAAAGCCAAAAATCGATCGATCAAAATCCACTGTCAAAGTATAGGAAAGTTCAGAATTTCAATCCTCTTCATGAATGCACATAAAAACATATTTTCTAATACAGAAGCGCATGCTGATGACGATGGTGTGTTTATTTTTTGCATATAATCAATATTGAACAAGTTGCTCAGATTATCGATTTTTCGAAATATCAATTTTTAGGTGATCACAGTGTGATCTTGAGATGCAGATCGATCGATTACATAATAATACACATACATATGTCCATAATCGAGCAAAGAGATGAGTAAATCTAATTATTTTGCAAAGTATTGGGAATCATGATCATTTTTCAGGGCCACAAAAACAGGCCTAATTTTTTGAATGCATAACCGATGACTAGCATTTGACATTGAAAATGACTGGCCGTATTTTGTCTGTATGAATAAAAAGTCAATTTTATTGAAGGATGCTTGAAGAATTTTGGTGTATGTACACAAAACGCGTGAACTGGCCCAAATATTTCATACAATGATGGCCTTGTTCATCAGCCAGCAGAAGCAATTGACCCAGTGTGAATTTATATTTACATACTGTATGTTCACGCATGATTGGACAAATATTGTTCTAAATCATTGTGGAAAGATCTCGTTGACTCCATGGGTGGGAAAGAATTTCACTCATTCACTCTGCATTTCGCAACCAATAAATTCACACCAGGGGAGGCCATTTGGGGTTTTCAACAATTTCCCATTCATTCATTCTAAAACGTTGAGTAATCCTTCGAAATCGCTTCGAGAATGCGGTTTATGCTATTCGTAACGCAATTTTCCATTCTGATCAATGCTGATCAGATGGGTGATCGGAAATCACCGATATTCTGTACCGATACTATACCATGGATGAGTGATCGATCGGGACGAATTCGATTAGACCTCGATCACGGTGATTCGTCGTGTATCCGGTTCGATATACCGTCTGGAAACCGATCGATGGATGAGAATCTATCGATTAGTATTATCCACGTATTGCAATACAAGAATTTCTATCAATTACATCCCATAAATCAAAAATATACCTTCGGAATTCCCGTGATATCTTCCGTATGCGAATGCGATTGCCCGGGTGGGCCTAAAAAATGTTGGCCTAGTTCCAAATACGGTGATTGTATTGAAATGGACGCTGGTCAATCGGTCATCGGACATACGTTTCATGCTAATCAGGATCCGGTAGGATGCTCAAATGTCAATGAACATTCAACCTTATGTTGTCGGATTACTGTAACCGCATATAAAAATTGGAAATTGGTGGCTGTGGACATTGGTCAACCAATGAGTTTTGGCCAATTAACCTATAGAATTTATCATAATGAGAATGAGAAATGGACATTGGTCAAGAGTAGGAAATTCGAGGTAATGTTGAGCGGTTACTGTACGCCACTTGCATGATGAGCCTAGCGGATTAGCGGTTACAGTATGCCTGGAGACATTGACTTTCAAAAGCGGCTACAGTATGCCTGTTGGCATACTATACATAAAAAGCGGTTAAAGTAGACCGCCTACATTTTCAGATGCCACTCAATCGAGTGAGCAAGATTCAAATTCAAGACGAATGGATAAATGATCTTCGATTGGAATCGAAACGTCCATTCTTGGATTTGAAATCAGGCGTATATATGTACAGGGATTTGGAAAGTGCTCCTATAAATCTACACTACGAATCGGAATTAAATCGACCCAACGAATATTCAACATCCAAATTAGGATGGTACCGTTTCAATACTTCAAACAAGGCTTGGTATATGAATAGATGTAATATTACCATGCAAAAAATTCATCACGTCAAAGTTTTGGATTGTAAATCCAAGAACGACCTGCAAAGATACGCCGATACGTTCGATGCCAATTTTTATCTCCGAAATTCCCAGACGGATGCGAGTGAATTCATGGGTACGCCCGTAAATGAGAGCGAAATTTGGATTCTGGACGTAGGTCCAACATTTGACGCTAGGCAAATCCGCGTCAAACACAGAGATCCACCATCGTTACGCGTGGATTTCGCATTGAATACCTCGTTGGATATGATCAAATTCATAAAACACGCATCCTATTTGGAAGATTTCCAAGCGGAGATACGATTGGACTCCGGATCCAATCGATATTTGAAGTTGGATTTACTCAATGCACGTGGGACTATGTTGGCCACCGTTCGAAACGACCACACTGAACAGGACGAACTGAAATTTAGTCTAGAATCCGATGGGAATCCATCCATCATCCCTATGCCTGCTTGGATATCCGCTAGGAAATATATTTGCATAAAACCAATCAATAATGAATTAGACGACCAATGTAAATGGGCCGAATTCAAAGAAACTCCAATGCTGGATATTCGAATACCATTGGAGAAATGGTACGAAACGATTACACTATGCCCTGCATGTAATCCGGACGATCCGCATTGGGCGTGGGATAAGATATTCAAATATCTAGATCCCGCCGAATGGTTGAAAGGAGTATCGGGAATTTCTGATTGGCTATCATTAGGCGTAGCCGTATGTTTTTATATTCTAATCACCATTATCATAATCGCAATTGTGAGAAGGCTAATATGGCCACTAGTCAAATGGGCAATATGTAACGGGAGAAAGAATGATAAAGTATGATAATTACATGCAGTTCATCAATAAAAAATCTCGCATACTTTTGGTGCTGTCAATTCAATGGCAATTATGCATACAAAAAATCCTCATTGAATCAGTCATGAAGTAAATTACCCGCTAATTATGCGACTATACTTAGATCAATTGAAATAATACGACATGTCCGAGGTCGCTTTTTGCACCACTTTCGTCACGAATACGGGCGGATAATTGAAAATCAACGCCGCTTGTTCTTCTTGCGTACTGTCGAAATGATGATTATTCTTGCAGCATTCTTGTACGAAGAAATTCATCCAATGCTGAGCCACCCGGATGCTGGTCAACGATCGATCGAATTCGAATACCTTCGTCCACGAATACATGACTTTCTCCGGATGACCCATGACGCCGTAAATCGGGTATCCATTTCGAGCTTCGATGGCCGATACGTAAAACAAACCGTCCTTATCCCGATTCGTGCCGACCAACATGTAGAAATCGTCCAAATGCCTCTTCTTGAAATCCTCCACCGTAACGCAATAAGCGTGGAGATGAGGAAATACTGGGCTTTCGGGTATTTCCTACAAGGGAAGTAACACATAAACATGGACACAGAATTTAGCATGACTGCTAAAGCAATCAAAGCTGTACGTACCTCGATCAGATCCTTCGGTACACTCTGAATCATCCGTGATTCTTTGGATTCCGTCGTCAATTTCATCGGAAAGCTTTTCCTTGGCATATTGCAATGCGACAATAATTTCCCTGATTTTCCTTCCGTAATATCCAGCAGCGTTTCGAAACCGAGGCACGTTCCCCAGATCGGCCAATAAATCGAATTTTCGTACGCGTCGATTGCCCACTGGTAAAAAAACGAAACGGCTTCGACAACCGGTCGTTGAAATCCGGTCGGAGAACCGGCGCCGCCAGGAATTAATAGTCCGTTTAATTTCTCGAATAAATGACGATAATATTCCTCCTGTTGGCCAGGAATAATCGGAACAATACGAGCTCCTGAAGCTTCGACGGATTTCACGTAAGAGGCCGGAATGACGTAACGTCCGAACGGATCTTGATCAGCCAACACGGCCATAATTCCAATAACTGGGTGATCATGGAGCTTTGGGAATTCCATTTTTCGTCTATCACTTCGATATTTTGCTGTTGCTTTAGAACAGCATTGGCCCATTCGACTTCCAAAAATGAATTTGGAATATTCTCTAATCATCGAATTTTTTGGCTATTTTCGGTGTGGCGCGTGCCAGCAGACATGTTGATATAAGCAGCACATTTTCGCGCTTATTCCTGGAGATTTCGAAATTTCGAGCCGATTTGATTGTGTATCGGAGGACATCGGCGGTTACAGTATGCCTAAAACATTTTGAAATCGATTTCTGATCGATTTTGCAGCGGATGGAAGTGAACTAAATGTGGTGTCGTATACATTCGACCACCGCCAATCGTGTGATGTTTATTTTAATCATAAATCGAAATATCCGAAATCGTCATTTCTGATCACATTAGTCAATATCGACTTAAATGCAAAAATGCAGTCGAAATTTCACATTGCATTATATTCTGTTTTCATTCACATATAATAAACAGGTACACACAAAAATTGAGCACAGGTGTGCGATCAATGGTGATTATGCAAACCTGAAGGTTATTGGGCAACCTTCCTCCGGCACAGCGCTCCCCCCCCCCCCCCGACGACTGTCGCGTTACAATATCCCCATGGTCCTCAATAGGCTCAATAATGCCTTTCTCATTTTGCGTCTGACCAATCCCTTCATACTTTTGTAATAAATCTGGATTATCCACGTTGTGAAATAACGACCGTTTTCAAATTGCACAGTCTCATTGAATTTCTGCAACGCTTTATCATCATCCGTCACATCTGGACGATCACGAATTCCGATGCTTTCCAAGTCTCAGATTGTGGGCAACATTTTATCATCCATGATAGGCTCTTTGGCCACCTCGAATGGTGGCTTCAAACTGGCATAAACGTGCATGGATAATTCATTATTTGTGGAATAATAATCCACTTTTATTCGACCACTCAGCACCCAGCCGAGTTTGGATCCGATCAAGTACAGTCCTTGCTGCAATTCAATTCTTTGAGACGTAATCACATCCCAATAAAAATCGTTGCCAATCAATAGGCTAATGCAATCATCCTTTTTTCCATGACCCCCAAATCCGGATCAGCTAATGGCAATGTCCCATACAATGCACCAAACTTTTTCACATCCACTGGACTTGTTGAATGTTATTATTGATGGTCGGAACTACAGTAGCCTTCAGGGCCAAAACGTACCACCAATAATTTCAAACGCATTTGCACTATGGCAGCGTTGACTTCTTTCGGTTTGTCCGACCCAAATGTGAATAATGAAAGCAATTCATGATGCACTGGCTTCAATCCCAGAGCATCAGCCAAACTTTTCGTAACGTCTGTCCTCTGACTGCTACTATCCAGCAGTAAACGGGTCAGCTTTTCTTTTGTCTCCCCAATGGAGGGGCAACGACTGAGGAAGCCATGCTCTCCAGAAGCCATCAATACTTTTTCTGAGGCCATACTGTTACTTGTGATTTTTTCTGTAGCAGTTTCTACTGAAGCTTTCGCCCTTTCCGATGCAACGAGCATACTGTCAGTATTTCTCACAGTTCCGAATTTTTTCGGACATAAACTCCGATGGTGCTTTCGTTTTTCTGAACAATGGACGCAAGATTTATCCATCTTGCAATCTTTCATTGCATGATTTTTCGGTAGGCATATGAAGCAGAGACTTTTGCACTGCTTTTTCCTTTCGTCCGACCAATCATAGAAGGCCGCACCTCTTTAGTTGGCTCAGGCGGAATTTTTCAGCACCGTTGACTTGAAAAGGATGGATGAAGAATCAATACGTGTGCAAAAGCGGTTACAGTACACCCAAGAAGAATGTTTGCATTGAAAAATTCAAGGCTAGAAAAGCCATGATTTTGGCTTGGATAATGAAAATGCCCCGTAATTTTGCATTCTAAATGGAGTGACCAAAAAATCGGGCTGGAATTTGTGTGACAATAGCTTCGTATAGCTTGAATTCTCTTCTTCCATCATTCATGTACTGCGCAAATGCGGAAAGTCAGAAACCAGTCCAAATATGGAAAACCAGATTTTGAGAGGCCATTGTTTTCGCTGGTATCTTATGTACACAAAATTGAATCTACCTGATATGAAATTTCAACATTGCCCGTCTTCCGAAGAGTCTTCTTCATTCAGTCGATGCGGAAAATGATGAAAATGATAATTTTCTCAATATTTCTCTTACGTTTGACCGATGGTCACTCGATCAATGTCACAACTGGTCTAGCGAATAATAGCATCGAAGTAGGCCCCGGTCCGAATGCGTTACGTTTAAAAACAGGCGAATGGTTCATTTTAAATTGTACAATACAAGGCGTGGATTTGAATCGTGATATTTCTCACGTAATTTGGAAACATTCCGATCAATTGGACGATGATCCGGAGAAAATGGAAATTTTCGCCGATAACGCGGATTTCGATCGTCGATCGGGTCTTACCACGTATAAATTCGATCACCATCCCACGTCGGCGGATGCTGGTGATTATTTTTGCGTCTTCATGAATCGTAAAAATCAGCAAATCATCAATGGAACGATACGTTTATATTGCGATCCAATACCGAAAGAGGGGGCCAGATTTTGGCGTGGATTACCCGAAACGGATCCTCAGAGGCGTGACGTTAAGCATATCCCTAGTTCTTTACTATATCCAGGGGATAATGTGGAATTCAAATGCAGTGCCACCGCATATCCACCTCCCAAATTCGCATGGTATCGGATATTGAACGGGGTGGAGGATGATTATAAAGTGGGCGGGGCGGATGGAGAGCTCATTGTGGATGTGAATAAGAGGATGCAGGGTATGCCTATGGATTATCCTGATCCCGGATATCCGGATCAGTCACATTCATGGTACTGCTTCATCCATCGGAGTGTCCATGGTTCAAGTCCATCCAGGGTCGTCCCTTTTTGTCTTTCCAAGATCCATGGGTTCGA
>JAQIWJ010001358.1:0-11735 GCA_034695185.1 Discolaimus major
ACCGAACCGAACCGAAATTTCGGTTTGAAAACTTTCGGTTCGGTTCAGGTCCGGTGCACCGAACCGAACCGAACCGAACCGAACCGATCGGTTTTGAACCGAACCGATCCGCTGGTGAAAGCTATCCTAAAAGCACCATATTTTTAAATCAAAGTAATTAGTACTATATTTATGTTCCTTTACAAAAGAACATTTCCAAATCGCAAAATCGATATTAAAATCAGTAAATTATTCAGAATTTGATGTAGAACAATGTCCAGATATTCAATTCAGCCACTTTTGGCTTGCTGATCAGAAATCATCGATCAATAAAGACCATTTTCTGCAATGATATTGTGATCATAAATATTCAATACAAAAATCAGATTACATTTTCATAAAGCATATTACGAAAATGATGATCAGCCGCTTTTATGGGTGCATTTTATGCGAACGTTGATTCGAGCATACATTTTGACGTCAGATGTTTTCTGAAATTGCCTTGAGAGCAATGAATGCGTATATCAATTCTACTAATTACAGCAGCATGAAGAAAATATCGCGTGCAAATTGACCAGGGTCATGAAGGCGTACTGTAGCCGCTCTCTTTTGCTTGTCAACATATTCTCACTCAAATCACTGATTGCATGATTGCTAAATATCGATTATCACAATTTTCTGATCACGGATAAAATATGAATATCACAGAATGCACTGCTCATTTCTATTTCGTAATATAATGCGAATTTGAACTGACGGTGGATTAGAAATCTTCCGTGCACAATTCACTGTTTGAATGATCAAACGTCATCCGCCATGGATTAGGCTCACGGAGATTTTCCATTTCAAATGAGTGACGCAAAAATAGCATGGAAATGAAAATGCGTAGGTTTCATACAAATCTGGAGGCATTGAATAGAAGCACATTCAAATTGTACTGTATGAACACCTGCCACAAAAGCAAATGAGAAATTTAAATCTCATTGATTTGCAGATGCTGAAATGAGCCTTTATAAATCGATCGTAAAATGCATTTGTCCATATTTCTCTCCGTTTTCCAATTGGCTTGGAGAAAGTAATACGCCGGTCAAGGTATACTGTAACCGCTCGAGAATAATTGCTAGAGATATTTCATCATTGTCGACACAATGATGATACGCTGGGGAATAATTTTCGTCGTTTTTGGTATGAGTTTTGGTACAATAGTGATTCGCATGCTCTGCTGGTTCACAGCATCATGACATTCCAGATGGATTATTAGGCCAATTTTTTGATCATGAATCATGATTTTCATAAGCACTACAGTGTACCACATTCAGCATGCAAAAATTGTCACATGCCATTCTGCACATAACGAGATATCATTTTGGAAACTCGATGACATGGCAAAACGTCTTTTCCCATTCCCTAAAAGCTGACATGAGAAAAATCCAAACCTTCTTTCTACAGCATTGAACGCAAGGATTCAGATCGTATCAGCAGGGCCAAACGAGGTCGCCAAAAAAGCCCATACAGCCGCGAATGAACTAAAAGGAAAGATCGATAAATCCGAGGAGATGATCCAGGGATCGACAGCTGTAACTGCAGATCTGAAGAGAGTTGCAGAATTGGCAAAGAAAATTGCCAATGCAGCAATAGCCGCAGCAAGTAAAGCGGCAGAAGCTGAGGTAAAGGTGACTGACCCAGGCAGCGCTAATGACCCAACGTCTGGATCAACGGAAACAGCTAACGGTATTCTGACAACCTTGAAAGCTGGTGTAACGGATGCTGAAGTCGCTGAAATAACAACAAAAGCAGATGCCATGACCGACCTAAAAGATCTCGTGAAAACGGTTGTGGACGGTTTGAAAAACGCAAAAAAAGAGCCCGACGGACCAGCAGCTAAAGCCTCAGGTGCTACAGCCAAAGCTGTCGACTACGGTACCTTTGCAGAGGCAGCAAAGAAAATCGTTGAAAACGTCAAAGCTTTATTGGATGCAGCAGCAGAAGCAGCCGTAAAAGAAACCGTGAAGAAAGCAGAAGATAAAAAAAATGAAGCAAACCAAAAGGCTGAAATCTTCACTGATATCCAGTCTCCAAAATTTCAGCCAGCCATACAGGAGGCTGTAGCAGTGGCAGAAGCAGCTGTTGAAATGGTTAAACTTGCTGCTGCTGCGGTGCAAGCCGCTCAAGCCATACCTGAGACGCAGACGAAAGCTAACGAAGCAGTAAAATTGGCAAAAAAAGAGATCGCCAAGGTGAAAGGTGCAGCGGGTGCAAAATGGAAAGCCACCAAAACTAATAATCCCGACGTCGATGAGGCCATGACAGCAATTGGGGAAGCCATTGAGGCAGCAGAGAATGCTTGTAAAGATCCAGCCACTAAAGGCAATGTTCAAGACATCGTGGTTGCGATCCTGGAGATCGGGGACAAAGTGAAAACAGCTTTAGACAAAGCTAAAACCGCATTACCGAAACCGGAAAAAACGATGACCGAATGCAAAGACAACGCTGGCAATTGCAAAGACATATTGAGGAAATACTCAGGCAAATGCAAAGAAGTCTTCAAACTTGGCTTCGTCGATTGCTGCCAGTCATGCGCGGCCAAATACGGGCAAACAGGTAAAAACAGTGGAATTCATGTGCAATTAGATTGATAGTACTCTAATCCCAAAAGAATCCAATCACAACCGTGTTTTCTTTTCAGCTGACGACTGGAAAGAATTCGGTGCCTTGAAAATGGGCTCCGCAACCGATTGCGAGGACATGGATCCTTATTACTGTAGCCGAATCGGGCCAGGGAAAAAGTATCCAAATAAAGCATCCCATTGCACGAAAGGAGCCGCTCAAACGAAATGCATGAAGACATGCGGATGGTGCGGTGAAAAACCCAGCGGATAGTGATCGATCGATTTTGGTGATACCCAGGAAAGACTCTGGATAGCTAATAATGAAAAACAATATCTGCATTCGTGTAGTTTCTGTCACGTAAAAATCTGCATGAAAATGTCTTTTGCATTGCATAATTCACAATGCTTCATTGTGTACTATGAATAGCATACGAATCCGGCTTCGGAAAAGCAAAAACCGGCTCGATTCAAGAATGACCTAAATGCAAATAGTGGGATTTCGCCCCAAATGTCGAACCGAACAGTCGAAGTGCACTCGAATGACAAATACATTGCATTCATTGCACCGTAAGCCCCTATTATTTGCTGAAATTTCAAGAGCTTGATCCCAAGCCGCATAAACTCTTCCGCGCATTGTCGACGAAAAGTTCGAATACTTCGCGTGTGGGGCCCGGTTCATCGCAGACGAAAACAAGCCTCGCATTATCTCGGCTATGGCTAGTCGTACATGCTTATGGGCCATAGCAATAGTTTCCATTTTGAATCACTGCTATATCGTTCATGGTATGTCAGAAGCGATCTTCGCTCGCTCGTTGATGGGTAATCGACGAAATTCGTCATTTCCAGGTGCCAATGATGATCAAGGAAAATCCATTCATCATAAATTCCATTCTAATTGGCATCAAAACAAGCTTATGGACGTGGAAAAGGAGATAATTACAACTAGTGATCACTCTGACACTGGGTGAGATACATATGATTTCCAATAGCATAGAAATCTCCAGAAGCTTCTTGATTATCAGAATTCTATGCTTTTATGATATTAGATGCATCCACTCGGACCAATCAGAAATTCCTCCTCCCAGTCGCCTAAAAGAACGGCATACACGTCAAAGTACGCGTAGAGGATGCTTTTTTGAACACCATACGATACTACAGTATCCCATTTCAGCAACCGTTGTTGGTATGCCATGCGAAGAAAGCATCGACTGCATCAGATACGGTGGTGGTGCGTATTGTGATACCACCAAACGATGCGAGTGTTTACCAACATACGTGAATATAAACGGATATTGTTGGGAAAGTAAGTACATGCATTCCCAGCATCCATAGTCCTGACGTGCCTCAATTCCGCTCAAGATTACATTCTGTGATTGTGATTTCTCATTTCAGAAAAGAACCCTAGCCAACCGTGTCAATATCAAGAGCAATGCACATCGGCTTCTCCCAATTCATACTGCGATTCCAGCTTCGTATGCAAATGCAATAATAATCAAGAGCCGACCTTACTGCCAGACAGCGGTCTTTACTGCCTCCTTCCTGGTGATTGCCCCACAAACGGTGCAATCCCGAAGCTGAAAAATTCCGACACCGGAATACCGTTGCCATGCGGCGGTGAAACCGTGTCCGGTGCTCCGTTCATTTGCGGCGTTCCACCGCCCCCCCCTGGAGATCCCAATTTCATGTACAATTGCGTTTGCAAAGATTCCAATCTGCAATCTGACCCCGACCTGGCCAGGAAAGATCCGTGTATGGCGGATACGGATATCGGCTACTGCTGTCCGACAAGAGGTAGTGCATCCATAATGTTGTGCGTATAAAACATGTTCACATTAAACTGAACTTTCGATCAGCCGCCACATGTATCCAACCTCGAGACGAGGGTATGTCGGCAGGAAGCATCATGGAATCACGTTGGTGGTACAATTCAGCCACCAGTACATGCGAGCAATTATCTTATCGAGGCACAGGAGGAAACGCCAATAATTTCCTCTCGAAATCACTGTGCGAAAGTTTCTGCAAAACTGGTATGAGGATATTGGTGATCGTTAGGCCATCTTATGCCTTCTCCCTTGATTCGTCTAGGTTGCCCTCGTGGAGCACCTATGCGACCCCGTAATCAACAGGGATGGCTTCTATATTATGTAGCCGCTCAAACTTGTACGACGAGTTCGGATTGTGGTGATTCTACTCATTTTTGCAATGTGGATGGTACTGGTGGAATTACCAATCTATGTTGTCCAACAAGAGGTACGGACAGTACATTCTGTCGTCCATGCCTTCATATTTATGTCCCCGTGCAGAATTCGTTTGTGGTATCCGCGGTGGAGTGCCTGTTCGAACAAGCAGCACCCCGGATGATCCGGCTAATCCTGCTACAGGAGAATTACAATATCAAGGCAGATCAACGATGAGGTGCTGGCTTTTCAACCTTATCCAGCATCAGCATTTTACAGAAGCTGTTTTGCTTCGTAGATACTATTACAATGAGAAAACTAGCAAATGCGAGTCTTTCACCTACAACGGATACGGTGGAAGTTACAATAATTTCCAAACAGCTGCCGAATGTCAAATGTATTGTGAAGGGGGTAATGATAATTCTCAAGCTCTTATGCCGGTCTTCAAAAAAGCGTGAGTTTTTAGCCTTGTGCAAAGCCGGTGGTCAGCCGTTGACCGATTCCGGTGGAAATGTGGTCAAATGCGGGTCTGGTGGTTCAGCAACGTGCCCTGCTAAATACGAATGCGATACTCAATCTTCGGTTTGTTGTCCAACTCAAAGTACCCGCATTCCATTTAAAAAGCTCGTAAAATGAATCCTGCATTTTCCAGATTTCGTATGCGCCCTTCCGCAGGCTATCGGTGGATGCACCAGTTTCAATGAACGTTGGTGGTTCAATCCGAGCACAAGGATATGCGAGAAATTCTTGTATTCCGGATGTCAAGGGAATGCCAATAATTTCGCAACCTATAGAGAATGCACCGAAAAGTGCTCCCCATCATCAGGTGTGCTCAGTTTTTGCTTTCACAAAATTTCATCGTTTATTTGATGAAATAATTCAAAAAATGTCATGACAATATTCATGGCATACTGTAGTCGCATATATTTTTCCATGCACTTCTTTACTGCATTCGAATTTGCATAAAAATTCATCAAAAATCTATAAATACATGCATTGGCATACTGTAGCCGCATACTCCCCTTTTTGCCACTGAAAATTCACCAGAAATTTCAACGCATAAAACTTGCATGATTTCCATGCCTTCTCAGCAGGCGTGGCTTACTGTAACCGCCTCATTTTCAGCCAAACCCAACTGCCCGCAAGGAGAAGCGGCCAAGGATTCGGGAGGTGTCAATTACGTCATTTGTTCAGGCAATAGTGCCAGCGTGAGTGTGACAATCAGTTCGTGCCCATCCGATTATTACTGCCATTTCGACGGTTTGAGATATGGATGCTGCCCAACCAGAGGTAGAATCAGGAAAATCCAAATTTCCATACAATTATAAAATTTCAGCAAAAACATGCTCGGTTGATGCCAAAGATGAAGGGACGCTTTGCATCACACCAGTCACGCGTTGGTATTATAATTCTCAGACGAGATTATGCGATATTTTCAATTATCAAGGCTGCGATGGGAATAGCAATAATTTCGCTACCAAAATCGATTGCCAGGATTATTGCGGTGTGGGAGGTAAATGCACTGCATTTTTTTGCACGCAGCAATTTATGCATGCGATTTGAGAAGCTTTCAGTTTGAGCTTGTGAATATTTTGCATCAAGTTTTCGAAAATCAATGCATTCATTGTGATTTCTGATATGGCTTTCAAAGAAAGCCATGATTCCTGATTTCATGATCCATCAAATTGCATTCAAAAGCCAGGATTTTCCATGCTTATATAGCCAATTTTCATATGGACTCCGAGCGGTTACAGTAACCCTCGAATTTCCGTCAATAAAAAGCCCATCAATTTTACGCTCCATGGAGCGGTTACAGTATTCCTAGGCGTCTCTATTTCCCCAGCCAAGATGAAAATGGCCGTCTCCGAATTGACTGAAATGCTCTGTAAAGTTTACACAATCCAAAATAGCTTTGTAAATATCAATGCATTTGTTTGTTGGCGTAAAAATTCATCAGTCAAGTGGATTTTGGAGACTGGTTTTAAGGCTGGTAAAAAACTGCTGATTTTTATGCATGGCATTGACTATTTGTCTTTTTCAAAGCCAAATTTTGCATTTGAAAAATCATGTGTATAAACATGGCTTTGATCAGTCCATGATTTTTGGCCATGCAGATCAATTGCACAATCTGCCTTGGCAAATTGCCAATCGCAATTTCGCTTGCAAAATCCCATGCACTGATTCCATAAAAATTCAGCAATGCCCATTTTTAGGATGCCCGGAAGGCGGAGAACCGTTCAGGGATACATTGGGTGGCAATTATCGTGCTTGCGGAACCGGCGGCATGGATTGCCCGACCGATTATAAATGCACAATCGTCACGTTGGGTACTAGCAATCGATACAATTATTGCTGCCCAACTCGAGGTACTCATTGCAGTGCTGAATTTTCAGCATTGCATTGCTGACAGCAATGCAATTTTTCAGCGTCCGTCTGCAGAATGCAGCAGGATCAAGGATTCCGATGTGGAACGACCACATTGAATCGATATTACTTCAACGCGGCCACGAGGACATGCGAAATGTTCGTATTCAACGGATGCGGTGGGAATAGGAATAATTTCAGATCGGCCGACGAATGCCTTATGTACTGCAATTCGGCTGGTAAATTTCGCGGCAATTTCTCTGCAAGCAGAATTTCTGCAAAGCAAAAAAGCAGTGGATTTTTGAAAGCAAAAAAAGCGTCGGATTTTAGGATGTCCGGCTGGTCAAGTCGCCATGCAAGATACGAATACGAAATTAGTGACCACGTGCGATGCGAACGTTGCAACCGGGTGTCCGACCAATTATCGATGCATAATGTCGTCCGTGCTGAATCAGGGCGTATGTTGCGGAAGTACTGCACCAACCGGCGCATGCACGTCCGGAGAAAGTACGATTCCTTCCATACCATGAATTTTGCGAACCGCAAAAATTGCATTTCCAGTGGCGTATATGGATTCATTCACCAACACTCCGTTGCAATGTCAACCGAACGTGGATAATTCGTGTCCGAATGGAATTTTCTGCCAATTCAGTTTCGCTTTGAATAATGCGTTTTGCTGCAGTTCAATGGCTGGTACGCCAGCCATTTCGCAATTTTCAGGCATTGCGTAGCAATGCTGCGCGTATTTCAGTGCAATGCCCGCAAGGCGGAGAGCCTTTTTTCGAAAATATGATGCCGAAACAATGCACGCCAACGTTGCCCAACGCGTGTCCGTCTGGATACATTTGTCAACCGACTACGGTATTCACGAATAACGTCACATCGGCAACCGGCTATTGTTGCGGTCAAGGCAGTACGTATTGCGCAATTTCGTACATCTAAGCTTTTGCACTTCTATATCGACATTGCATGCGTTCAGATATTTGCGGCGTCGGTTATGTTCCGCATTATGTCAACAATCAACCTGTACCATGCACGTACAATCAAATACCATCCGTATGCCCGGCACCGTTCGCTTGCCGCCAAAATGTCAACACTCAACCAAGCTATTGTTGCAGTGCTCAATGTAAGTTCGCCCACTTCGAAGAAGGCTGAATTTGATTGATGCTATTTGACCAAAGCGGATACGCATACTTCACAGCACGACCCTCGCAAAAATACACTGAAAAATTGGCGGTTTTTTGAATGCTACAGTATGCTTGACTGAACAAATAGCAGTTTTGTATGCACGCAGTGCCTGCAGCAAATCATTCTACAGTATGCCAAAGAGGCAGCATGCCTCTCTGGCATGCATGCATATTTCACATGTCAATGCTGAATGCAAAATTTTCTTTACAGTAACCCAAGTCTGCGCAGCGGGAAAAGAACCATTACTCAATTTGGGTGCACCAACATTATGTACACAAATCGGTGCCAGTACCGGATGCCCTAGTAGCTATACTTGTGATCTTTATCAATCTACGGGTAGCTATTATTGCTGCCGTCCAACCGGCGTCATACCGACCGTAATACCAACAGCAGTGCCTAGTCAAGGTACTTGATCGACCACTGACTGACCATTTCAAATGACCAGTGATAATGATGCATTTTCAGCATGTCCACCACCAAACGCGTGGCTTCAACCAATCAGAACTTGCAGTCCAGGCGCGGTCGGAACGTGTCCGTCCAATTATTTCTGCAATTTCGATCCGACCGCGCAAAGATTCCAATGTTGCGGAACCGGTGGCGTGTCGCCAACCGGGTACTGTCCAGCTACCGGTCAACCGTACGTAAATCCTCAAACTGGACAACCGCAACCGTGTTTGTTGGGTACACCCACAACTGGATGTCCATCCGGATACGGATGCTCGTACTCGAGCACGTACAGGAATTATTACTGTTGCCTCGGTACCGTTATTCCAACCGTTTCACCTACAGGTATACTGTAGATTTGATTTGATTTATTTTATTCATGCCAAAAATGAGCACTCAGGGGCATTACGGACACAAAAAACCAAAATTTGTCAAAAAATTTAAAAACCGAATTTATGCACGAATTTTTAGGACGATGCCCATCACCATGGATGGCAGCCATCAATCCGTCCAATGGTCAGCCTCAACGATGTACGATCGGCGTAAACACATGCCCGATCGGATACCAATGCATGAACACTGGCACTGGATCATTATGCTGCGGACGAGCAACCACTCCAACTCCGGGAGGAGCTGATCGTAAGTTGATCAGTATTCGTTAAATCTGATCGCTGATTATCGATTTTTCAGCATACGGATGCCCAGTGGGGAATGCGTATTTGTATCCCGCTACGCGGACTCCGTTGACGTGTACGAGAGGAGGACCGTCGTGTCCGACTGGTTATTCGTGCGTTCAATCGACCAGAACTAGACGATTGCAGTGTTGTTCGAATACCGCGCGTCCGGCTGTCGTTAATCGGGCGAATAATGAAGCACCCAGGCCGGCATCTGTTCAGAATTCAAACGGTATGCATGGAATTTTTTCCCAAAGATTGGTCACGGGCATTTCCTGCGGCGTGCCAATGTCAAGGATCATGACAGCATACGGCTGGATGAAATTTGCTTGCAAAATCCAGCATTTAAGGCAATGACAACATTGCGCAATTGCTGCGTTGGCATTCTGCCAATGCTACAGTATGCCACACCTACAGTATGCCATTTTCAGCCCAACCATCGCAAGCAACCGGTGGTCGACGCCCGTGCAAAGGCAATTTAGATTGTCGTGATCAGAATGGAAATGTGAAATTATGCGTTAATAAATATTGTTTAGTATAATTCCCCCTTCCCAAATTTGGGTACCCATGACAGTGCATTTATGAACTTACGCATTTTTTTCTTATGACGTCACATTATTTTGTACTGGTATTCTCATAATACTGAGAAAAATTGGGTAAAAACACAATTTTTGCGTGGGTTGAAATAAGCGGATGTGCATTTTCAGAGCTTTCGTTGAAAAGCTAATATTGTCTATGGGGGCATTGTATAAATACTGGCCCATTTGCATTCTTCTTCGAGGGCTTATTGAAAAGGTTAGACGCGCGTTGTCATTTGCGAACTTTCAGAAACTCCGGGGACTTGTCAGGGGCGGTTTAAAAGCAAAAATTAACATAGCATTTTGCATTGTGATCTTTTGGTGGTCATTGGACATTCGGACATCATAATCTGCATCCTGCTAAAGAAGCTGCTATACGCAAATCGTGTGCTGCAACGATTTTCTGCACATGCTGTCCAAAATTGCGCAATGGTCAGAATAGTCAAACGGTGATATTTTGCACCGAGCCAGTACGAGGCATACTGTAACCGCCTTGATAATCATTGCGTAATATTATGCGTCTAATTCATGAGCAGATTTGAATACAAAAACTGTGATATCTTCGTCCATAAAAAGGACATCACAATTTTAAATTAATCAAAATGCCTGAATGCAAGCACCTCAGGCTAATTGTAAGCCAATCGAAGCTTGAATTTCCTTCGATATTGGTGGATGAGACGATCAATAATCACGCAAATAAATACAGGCAACATTTTTTACCCAGCAAAGAATGGCTTTGATAACCGAGATAATGCACTTTTTCAAAATGGTATCCATACAAATCCCTATACATCAACATTCAACTCATTGCCTGGCCATTCGTCAACAATTTCAAAAAAGAAAGTGCATTCCAACTCAACGTACATTTAACGCCATTTCAAAAATTCATGCTAAACCTGAACCATTGAATATGCTAACCTAGCAAAAAAATTATGAACTTCGGCAGCGATCAGAAGGTGAATGGAAAAAATGTGATTGATATAACAAAGAATAAATCATGTCAGTATTATAAAACCTAGCGGAATGTCCACACTGAAATTTTCCGCATTGCAAAAAAACAGCGTGATAAAAAAGCATAGTTAGCATCCAGTAGCTAATTTGAATAATTTCATCCTACTGAAAGCATAGCCCGTACGAGGACAAGGCTTTGGGGAAAAAACTACACAGATATCATATGCCTATGCCTACTGATCGCATCCTTCAAGAAAAAAACTCTCATTTCAAAGAACAATAAATTCCATTTACATTGATTCTCTCCTCAACAAAAAAAAAACAAGTGACACCTGTCCAAGCCTCGACACATTTTCCAAAAAAGCAATCATTACAACAATGAATTTTGACGCCCGCATCTCATCGTTATTTTGCATTTTCAAAATGGATTTCCTTAAGTAGCAGCACCTCTCTCCCGTTTTGTCCATTCAAGGTACATTTGAAGACAAAAGTCACCTAACACGATATTCAAAAGGCAAATATCTTACATGCTCGTTCGCTCTGCGATGCTGCTACCAATCAACTTCATACCGAAAGTCCCGTCCCTCCCAAAACAATCTCAATCAAAATCTGTACATTCTAAAAACCTAACTAACTACTGCAACAAAAAACGTAATACTTCAAATCCGAACAAAAAATTCTATCCCTCTTCTACGCAATAGAAATAAAGTACAGCTAATAGCAAAATCCTCAATTTAAAAATACATCAAACCAACTAATGCTTTCAAATCC
>JAQIWJ010001359.1:0-11734 GCA_034695185.1 Discolaimus major
TATTATCCTCACACATGGCACAAGCCTGCAATTGCTAGAGCACTCACTTCGAGCCTTCTTCTCAATTGCCTCAGCCTCTGCTGGTTGTAACGTTTCGTTATAACGATTGCACAATAATATTGGATGTAGCGATTTGCTCTGTGCAACGTGAACCACATCATAGCAACCAGTTGAGGTGAACCGATAATTGAATTTGCAATCAGCCATGCATGAAAGTCTAGTCTGATTGTTCGATACATCTTCTTTTTCTGCACATGGTTCGTCCTCTTTATACAGCGCTTTGAACGTTACAGTTCTGACCTGTATACTCGAATAAGTGAAGGGTTTCAGTTGCATCATATCAAGTTCAGCCGTGTGAAAATCCTTCGAAAAATATAGCGTCAATCTATTGTCCAACTTCCCATTGCCAATGCCTGCGGTTTTATCACCAATTCGAATTTGCAGATCGAAAAATGGTACTGATTGATTATCTTCTAATAATGGTAATTTGAATGACCAGCATATGCCAAAACTCATAAGAATCTTTTCAACTGGATGGAAGAGTCGATCAGAATTTGACTCGCCAAAATAAAGAGATGCATCAGACGGATCGTCATAAACTTCTCCAAAATATTTAGCCGGTATTATGTCTACTGTAATCGCTGTGAAAAGGTCGATAATGTTAGTAAAGTTGCTGCTGTTGAAAAATCGATAAAATTCTTCACGACCTTTTGTCACATTGGGCAAACCGATCGTACCCAGATCAAGGAATAAGGTCAGAAATCCAAAAGCATATTTCAATGCATCTGTAGTCATACCCAAAGCGATGGCTTTTTCCACGTCGAACCATGATTCGGTACATACAACTACTGGTGGGAACTCGTATGAGGAACTGTGTTTCAGTGTGACCTAAAATCGTATCTCATCAGCAACCACCACCTTTGACACCAGGAATGTCACAGGTGCAAGGTGTCCCAGCATAACAATGGTTTACCTTAGTAGCAGTTGGTTCATCCAAATATTCTTCCGCAGTTTTATACACAAAGTATACTGTACTTCCGGTCGCAGCTATTAAAAGTATAATCCAAATGCATCTGACGATCAAATTACGACTGGTGACAGCTTCTTGTAATCCGATCACTGATGTTACATTAGCAGCTAATTGCTCCCTGAATGTTTCCTCATGACGCGTTTTACATCGTCCGAGATGGATCTCCATGGCTTGCTGAATTTTCTGCAACTGGATGCCCACGTCTTTCATGCCCCGTTCGAGGGAAGAAAGCCTCGACTCCACAGTACGATTCCCTCGACCCATGTTTAACAGAAATACTGGCTGGAATGAAGGTCTGGCTTTTCACTCTAGCCATCTAACTTTGAATAGTGTCAGGTTACTTGAATCGAGGGAATTGAAAGTTATGGATTTAGCCATTTGCGTAATTATGCATCCATTTTGATCGACAAAGGAAGAAAGGTGACACTTTTGATATGTAAGTGTTCACATGCATTAGTGTCCTGATGGATGATGGATTATGCCCCTTAGTGATTCAGGACGATATTTGCCTGACTTTTCAACTCATGATGATGTCAGATAAGCATAATTTTATGATCTGTTTTGAATTTTCCTAAGATTATTGCGTGTTATGACATTTTTGCACCGAAGATAATAAAATGCTCTGACGATCACGTAGCATGTAAAAACATATGCCTGACGTTGCGCAACAGAATTTCAGTTCAGCACATATGAACTTTTTGCCACATAAAACGCCAGTTTCAGTCATAAGAGCATTCATTCTCTGTGCCTAGTCGTCTAGTGTTGACACAAAGCGACACTTCAAATTTTCGCTTGCCTAGCATCCAGGCAGCTCGCTTTGTCAATATCTGGGAAAGGCTAGCTAAAGTCACCTCCCTTCGAGCATTGATCGATAAAAGCCACCCTTCTTGTCCAGTGCAGTTTTTCTACGTACTATATTTTCATCTATATCCCTATTCTAGGTATCAAAGCAATGGCTGATGATATTCGTGTAGTGATTGCCACACCTCAACATCGTGATGGTTTAGTGGAAATGGCCAGATATTTCATAGCTGGAGAGCCAGTTTCAATAGCAACCGATACTAAATGGGAAGATGTCAAGGAAAAATGGGTCCAAATGATTGATGAGATTGTGCAGTACCCATTTTCGCATATAGCTGTGACAAGTACAAATCAAGTTGTCGGATTTCGTTTGTCACGTGTTTTGGAAGTGGAGAAATATCGTCCAGGTTAGGGATATTTTAAAATTATTCCTGTATCAGCATGCCAAAAAATCAAGTCAAACTGCTTTGCAAACAAATATGCATGCTTTCAGAGGACTCGATCTACGAATTCGTTTACCCTGGCATCATCAGGAATGCGGTTGATTACATGACAAAGAATTGGTCTAAATTCTTGGTCAATGATAAAGGCGAACCGTACAAACGCGTATTGCAATTCCTAGCCTTATCCGTGCATCCGGATTTCGGTGGCAGAGGATTGGGAGAGAAAATGTGCAAAGCCAATTTAGCCATGGGCGAGCAATTGGGCTGCGAATGCTGTTTAGTCATTGCATCGAATTGGATGTCGCAAAGAATTTTCGAGAAACTCGGATTTCGAGATGTTGTCAGCATCAGTTTTGATGAGTTCACTGATAAAAGTGGAGAGAAGATACCACCCAGCAAAGATCCTAAGCAGAAAGGATGGAAAGCATACATAAAGAAATTGGGAGATTAGATTCATGCAATGATAATTACTGTACCTGATTATATATGGTCATCCAAGTGAACGCCAATAATCATGCATATCTCTAAATTAATAATCATATCAACATGTTTACACTCTGTCATGTTCAGCGATGTGAGGACAACCAAGCGAGACGTCATCGTTTATCTCGTCTATTATTCTGTAAGGATGCATCCATTTTGAAATTTCGATGCATTGCTGTTTATTGAAACAGGGTAGACTGCTAGCAAGGCAAAATTAATGAACCTGTTTGGCTGAGACTGGAGTTGCATATGGGAGAAATTCATTGCCCATATAAGTTTTTATGCACATGATCACCATAGAACTTTGTTATCTTCAGTCTACCTACAGTTGTCGCCATGAATAAAGCCTCGCTAACAATTCTCTAACAAATTGTTAGTATTTTGTTAGGGGTTCTTGCCTATCCTTATGCATGGCCATTGGGACCCCCTTCCTCAGCGTTCAGGAGGAAACGAGCCCATCTTGGCTGACAAGGGGAAGACTATTGTCTGCCTTTTTCTGTGCATGGTAAGCCCTAACAAAATACTAACAAGTTGTTAGAGAATTGTTAGCGAGGCTTTATTCATGTCGACAACTGTACAGGATGTTATGAAATCTGTTCTCCTCCTAACGCAATGATTCAAAGCCAATTGTACCAAAAGCAAGGTGCTGGCTGGAATAATTGTATACAGTATACCTATGAGTTTATATCAGAAGAATGTGCTACACACGCATCCTGTATCAATCCAAATGATTGCCAAAAGGTTTATTTCATTCATATATCCTGTATTGTACAGCAAGGGTCAATAATGCACAGCTCGGATGTCAATGATTGCCATAAAGCCACGCGTTTGTCCCGTAAAATTTATTAACAATTACTTCCGGTCAGCAAATAGTTGACTTTAATTAATGATAAGCGGGTAAGCACAGGCAAAATTGAAAACCCGAACATTTTTCAATTTCATTAATTCAGTGAACCTGATACTAGCAAATAAAGCTGAACATAAATACAAGGTCAGCGTTTGAAAAGAGGGAGCTTTTATATCTCACCCAGAACTTCATTGCAGACGGTGCTCAACATGCCTAAGCCGAGTCTCTGGAACCAAACCGTGGAAACCAGGCTTTCTTCCCTTGAACAGGGCATGAAAGACATGGCAGTCCAGTTGCAGAAACTTCAGCAAGCCATGGAGATCCATCCAGCCAGGAGTGAAGAGGATGCGATAAGCAAGCGATTCGCAAATAGTATATCATCAGTGATCGGATTACAAGAAGCTGTCACCAGTCGGAGCTTGGTCGTCAGATGCGTTTGGATCATGCTCCTGATAACTTCAACTGGAAGTACAGTATACTTCGTGTATAAAACTGCAGAAGAATATTTGAATGAACCATCCGCGACTAAGGTAAATCAGTTCATGCCTGAAATAATGCAGAATTGTAGAATTAAATTTCTGCACATTTCCAGGTTACTCTGGAGCACCACGCCACATACGAATATCCACCAGTGGTTGTATGTACCGAATCATGGTTCGACGTGGAAAAAGCAATCACTTTGGGTATGAGCACAGATGCATTGAAATATGCTTTTGGATTTGTGACTCATCCATTTGATCTGGATTCGATCAGTCTGTCCAACGTGTCCAAAGGTCGTGAAGAATTTTATCAGTTTTTCAACAGCAGCAACTATACTAACATCATCGACCTTTTCAAAGCGATTACAGTAGACATAATACCAGCGAAAGATGAAGAAGAAATTATTGACGATCCGTCTGATGTATCTCTTCATTTTGGGCTGTTGGGTCAACCAGTAGAAAAGATTCTTGTGAAGTCTGGCGTATGCTTTTCACTCAAATTACCATTATTCGAAGAAAGTCAATCACCACCATTTTTCAATCTGTTTATTCGAATTGGCGATAAAACCCGAGGCATTGGCAATGCGAAGTTGGATAAAACATTGACGCTATATTTTTCGAAGGACTTTCACACGGCTGAACTTGATCCGATAAAACTGAAACCCTTCACTGATTCGAGTATAAAAGTCAGAACTGTAAAATATAAGGCGCTGTATAAAGAGGACAAACCGTGCGCAGAAAAAGGAGACGTATCGAACGATCAGACCAGGCTTTCGTGCATGGCTAATTGCACATTCAATCATCGGTTCACCACAACTGGTTGCTATGATGTGATTCACGTTGCACAGAGTAAATCGCCACATCCAATATTATTGTGCAATCATTACAATGAAACGTTGCGACCAGCAGAGGCTGAGGCAATTGAGAAGAAGGCTCGAAGTGAGTGCTCTAGCAATTGCCTCGGGCCATGTGAGAAGACAATGCACGACTCGTCGCTCACATTTCAAGATAATCTGAAGGCTTATGATGATTTGCGTGCAAGAAATCTGACCGTGGTTAAGATAATGTTTTCTCATGAAGCGAGTCGTCTAGGAGGCGTTTTGTTCTTCAATGAGGTTAGCACATATTCATTTATTACTTTAGTGAATAATGTTGGTGGTACATTAGGTTTGTTCCTCGGGTGCACTGTGATGACGTTGGTACAAATCATATTGTTCTTTATTGATTATGCGTTGCAGAAACGGTGCACTGGAAACGTGTCACCATGAATTTAAATTGTGTATTCATTGATATGCTTGGTGAAACTGTTAGTAAACTGCATGAATATTTTAAGGTGATGAAAATTTTGCACAATCAAAATCAAGCCAGATCTCGAAGCCATGAATTTAGCCCCAACAATGTCTTCCTTATTTCTCTGCCCCATAATCTTGATAAAATCCTAGCACTGTGTACATCCATGTTAATTTGGGATTTTTCTGTGAACTGCTACCGTTTGAAACGGTGCAACAATATGAGTACTACTGTTTCCAAATATTGACATTAGGTCTTTCGGTGTCTTCATGTTTGATCACCGCAAGGTGTTCGAATCAATCTCAATGTACCAATCAATCGTAGCATTCTAAAATTCAATATGTATTAGTTGAAGCAGAAAGCAAATTCCTTCTCTCAACATCTTCTTGATTCATCTGAACTTCCCTGCTACAATCTTTGGAATGACAAAATTCATAGGTTTATTATTGGTACTGATATTAGCCGTATTCATGATTCATGAAGCCATGGCTGATCCAGTGCGTAAATTTTGGGACGATGATGATGAAGACATTGGTTTTGATAAGTGAGTTACTGCATTCATCTGAATCATGTGAATATTATCCATATTTTAGGTGCATAAAATCAGGCGATGATTGCACATATCAGAGAGCCAATTGCTGTTCTGGCTATTGTAAGTTGTTTTTTTTTGTAGAAATCCATATCGAGTTTGCATGAACTTTTTCAGGCGTTCCTCCAACCGGTGATGTTTGGGATTACGCGTTCTGCGAATGAAGCAGAAAAATGATCACTGTGATAATTTTACAAGTGTGCACTGAAATTTGGCATATGAAGTAAAATATGATATCACACGTAAATGTCACATCTGAAGGTCTCATATTTCTAAAATCACCAGTCTGGCTGAAATGCCATCATGGATATGTCGTGCAGTTTTTCATTGCAGTGCTCACATGTGGGCATGGATCATTTTTCAAATACTAATACTAAACAAATTATTAACCCATAGTTCAGTGCTTTTGGTATAGTATTGGCAGGCATAATCATGGGACTTCTGCTGAAACTGCTGTTGACAATCGTGTTATCTTTGGTAGCATTCCAAACGACATGTGGATCATGGATTCTTTGGGATGGCAATGTCAAAAGTAAGGCATCAGATGCCAGCATTTGGTGGATGCATTTCCACCTCACTTGATACAAAGGATGAGAAATAACGGTATCTTTTCAGCATGTTATGGCACTGATAACGGGATGTCTTTCACTCGGGACAGATCAATAACTATTAACTGGCTTCGAGCAATTTACACTAACTGCACAAAAGTTTATGGCAATATAGAAATTTCACATATCACAATGGATGATCTAAGATCGCAAGGCTTGGATTCGCTTGATTTCTTTGATCAAGTGGAGGAGGTACATACGCTTTACCTTGTTTTCTGGCTTATACGTATGCATATTTCATCCACCCATAGGTTACTGGATATGTTCTAATATCGTTGACAAATCTGACCCGAATATCATTCCCTCGATTGAAGATCATTTGGGGCGATCAACTGTACACTCCAACAACGTTTCATCGCCACACTTGGCGAAACTTATCACTTTTTGTTATCAGTAGCGAAGTGCAAATTTTAGACATGCGGTCATTGAGAGGTTCAGTCAAAAGCAGCTTTTTATGTGCAGACTGCAATTCTGTATTTGCAGTAATTGTGAAAGGGCGAGTTGGAATAGCGTATGTCACTGGCCTCTGTGATTGGAAGAAAGGTCGCATTGATTGGAGTCAGATTTTGGGAACCGGTTACGACAGAAGCCGCTTGGTCGAGACAATCGAGAAGAATGATAGCTGTATCGGTAATAGTAAAGATACCTTTACGGTTTCCATTATGTGAAATAATGAGCATAACTTTAGCAGATGCTGGCAACTGCAGTGGCTGCAGTTCTTGCTGGGGACCTCAGCATGATCACTGCCAGCAAATCTATCGAAACGATTGCCCAGATCATTGCGCAACTGGATGCGTCACTCTCAATAGTACTCTGCAGTGCTGTTCCCCACACTGCATTGGTGGCTGTTTTGGACCTGGACATGATCAGTGCTATGTACGTACCTACTTCCTACCAAAAATTCTCATAAAATACCAATGGACGATTCAGGGTTGCAAAAAGCTGCGACATAATAACACCTGCGTTGATCAATGCCCATCAAGTCCTGGTTATCATCCAGGAATGGCACAGGAGCATGATCATGAACCTGATGAGAAGAACATCTATTCACGCGAATGTTGTTCCAATGAATTAGACCAATGCTGCCCAAGTGAGTTAGATCCACTGGTTTTCAGACCATAAATATTCTATTGTCCATTTCTTAGATCACCTGTACCTGTACAAAGGAGCATGTCTTGTTCGTTGTCCTATAGGGTATTATCCAGAAAGCGACGGTACATGCAAGCATTGCCAAGGGGAATGCCCAAAAAGTAAGTTTCTTTTTGAACACTGACTCATGTGCCTAGCCGGAAGCTTATTTATAGCATGTTACGTTGATGCACCAGTTAGTTCGCTGAATATCCATGAATTTATCAATTGCAAAATAGTCGTTGGTGCCATCGTTCTTCAGCTTGAAACTTTTACAGATGGTGTGAATTTCGCACTTGATATGAGGTGAGATTGCTTGTGTTTGACTCTGCTTGAACCACTCATCACCAGTAAAGCATGCTGTTTTTGAAATTTCAGTTCACAAGTCCGCTTTTCTGCCCTGAGCATGATCGATTTGGAAGCGCTAAGCAACGTTCAACGCATTACTCATTATTTATTCGTTCAATCTGCTTACGATTTTGATGGCCCTGATTTTTTGCCCACATCCTTGAGTTTCTTACGCAACCTGAAGCAAATCGATGGTAGAAAAAAGTACCAAGAACGTTATGCTATGTACATTGGTCAAAATGAGAAGCTGAAAGAATTGGGATTGCTAAGTTTGAGAAAAATCATTGATGGCGATGTGTATATATCGGAAAATTATGAGTTATGCCACGCAAACACTGTGCCTTGGCATAATATCACTACATCACCAACCCAAGTCATTGCGGTCGCTGATAATCGACGAATGCGATTATGCGGTGAGATATGATATCATTTCAGCTTCATGTCCAAATGCGAGCTTTGCAACATAACATTTATTCTCCCATATAAATCAATAATGCTGCCAGTTTTTAGCAATGGCATTTCGTCTATGCGATCAACTTTGCGAACCATCCACTGGATGCTGGGGAGTAGGACCGAACATGTGCTACTCGTGCAAATTTTCTGACGTGCAAGGAACGTGCATCGGAGGATAGCATTGCAATAAGTTCCCATGATACCATCAGGAAGTGACCTTATACCATCATTTCTATACATTCAATAATAAACACACATTATGCTTGGTCTTCTGCTCACTGCTATGGTTCAAATCGTCATGACATGCCCTGGAAAAAATATTGAAAATACGGCCATAAGGAGCGATTTATACGATCATCCATGTCACAAGACAACATTTCCGTATCAGGTGGAAAGCGCCTAAAACTGCAAACAGTTCTAGGTCTGATCAAAACATGATAAATTTCCACAGAATTTTCCATGTCAGCAGGTTGGATGGAAGGTTTTTGTTAGTCCTGTAAAAATGCCTGTGTAAAACTGTGAGGCCAGTTTGGTAGGTCATTGACACATCTGCTGCTGCTAAAATGTTCATTCCATTAGTGCTTATATTGATGATACTGACCCCCAGTATCTTTGAAGAAGGGTCAGCTAAGGCCACGCCTAAACCGGGGTATGTAAATTGAAGAAATCGCTGATTCTCACCAATTGTATGCCATCATACCGAAATTTTTCAGTTGCGCCAAGAATCTTGTGGAGGGGTATCACAGACTCGTAAATGCTGTGATGGAGAATGTGAGTGACCTGCCAATTTGCTTGCAAGCATTGTGCAAAGTGTAAGTGATATTTCAGGTGCTCCAATAACAGCTTGGACAAGGATTTGTATAAAATAATGGCCTTGGAGGATGGTCAGATAATGACACAAAGATGAGGAGGAAACTGGCAGTGATACCTTGACCAAGGTTTATGTACACAGTTTCAAAAGCATATCTGGATTGGTATAATTTCATAATCGATGCCATCCATATTATATCATGTATATTGGCTGATAACAGAATCATTCTATTATACTGTCATAATTATACTGGTTATTCCTGATGCTCATCACAATCCCTGTGATGCCCTTTGGAATTTCACAATTCAACTCATGCATACAAAATTCCACACACTGCCATGCGATCTTTCATCAAACGCATCGAAAACATCCCCACCCAACCTTCCCAACAAGAAAAACCAGAATCCATTTGAAGATGGCCATTTTGAAGATTCTGAAGATTCTTTTCCATGTCTGCTGAAATTCTAGTAAAACTCGCCCAAAGAATTAGAGCGACATAAAGTGTGGGGGTAAAATTTCAACGACCCAACCCAATGTTGAGGGTTATTTCAACGCTCCATTTGCATGAAATTCTCTTCATAGCTTTAATCTTGTTTCTGAGCATCCGTCCATTTCTGGAACACAAGGTATGGGCGTCAAGAATCAGAGAAGAGTCTAGAATCCGGACTCGAAATGACCAGTTTTCTCAGTAATTTATTGGAGCAGAGTTTAAGTCCAGTTTTGTGCATTGAAAATGCATAGAAGAGGAGCGTATATATTGGCATTGACCATCAGTGACCGTCGCATTTCCAGTTTCTTCTCGCTGGAGGCACCATTTGCGAAGACTTCTACGAATTTACTTCTGGGTGTGATTCGAAAGGTATGCTCTGCATGTGCATATTATTTCTGCTGCAATTTATGCAGACTCTTTTCTAGAATATTTCAATCGACATGCAATCACTGGCTGTAATTGCTATTGTGTTATTGGCAGTAAGCATTGATTAGAAATGCTGTCTTACAGTAGCTTGACATCGCATTTTTTAGCTCTCCACCGCTTTGGCTGATCCTCCCCGAGGTAAGCTTGTTATCAGCAGTGAATTTTTCAATGATAGCAAGCACGATTTTTCAGAACACTGCTTCTCTGGTCGTCTGGACTTGGTCCTGGTCGTGGACGTGTCAGGCAGCGATGAGAATCGATTTAACGGCAATCGAGACGCAGCATGGGAATTGGCCAGATCTCTGACCATCAGTTGGGAGAAAGCCATCATCGCCGTGATCCAATTCAGCAAATTGGCCATCATGAAGCTGGAATTCGGCACCAGTGAAACGTGGGAAGTGCTCAACGACACCATCAGCAGTTTGGAATGGACTGGCGACGTGTCACTGACCGCGGAAGCCATGGATTTGGCCATGATCCAATTCCGTCGCGGCAGGCCCGACGCTCAACGTGCCATCGTTCTGATCAGCGATGGCAATTCGTTCAATACATGGCAGCAAGTTTTGGATACATCCGAACGCCTGAAATACAGCAGCGCCAAGATCTACGCTATATCCATGAATGGCAATTCCTACGATACGGAATTGCATCAATACGTGGACTATTCGAATGGTTCTATCATCAAACGTCAAAGCGAATTCCAGCAATTGAAAGGCGAATTGAAAGAGATGACCGAACCGAGGTGCGTGAAATTGACCACTCCAGCTCAGGATATCCTGCGTCCAGCCGAGAATAATCCGGATAATGTGGATATCGAGTTGCCGACTCGTCATACGACCAGGCGTTCAAGAGTGACCCGTCCAAGAACCACTACGACCACTGCCGCAACCGCCACTGGTAGGGGTCCGTTCGCTGATGCCAATTTCCCAGGAGCCGCTATCATGGAAGCACCGATTGATAAGGTTAATTAATCGGTATTGCTGCGATTGAAAATGACAAAATATCATGTGGCAATAGATGTGATTCTTGCAGGTGCTTACATGCTGTGCACTGCTTGTTTTTATGTTCCGATTATGCTATTTGCTATGAAACCATGTGATGTTATACATAATAATAATACAAATGATAATGGTATGCAGGCCAGTTCCCAGGAATGGTTCTAGTCAATGTGGAATGTGAAGGACCAGTTCTACCAAAGTAAGCTAAATTACTCAAATTAGTAAGTGCATTACTCAATCCGAACATGAACGCAGGCATCATCCGAATAAAATCCATACCCAAATTTCCTGTTTTGCCCTGAACATCACACTAGTCAAGGTCCAGAGGCGGTATAGATAATTTCATAGCTGAACTGCATTATGGCTGGAATCAAGACTAAATACCAGTCCTCAAGTTCGGTGTGACTGTTCAGTACCTGAGCAGCATTACACATATAGTCGAATTTTTTAACCGCCGGCATTGCAAAAGATACTGGCTCATTCTGATTGGTTGCTGAGCCAGCCTATAGT
>JAQIWJ010001360.1:0-11725 GCA_034695185.1 Discolaimus major
ATGACAACTTCGCTTGGACAGGTCATCATTTCCCCTTGTTTCTGAATTAGAAATTTCCATCATCAGTATCAGTTTATTGATCGATTTCGGTTCATAAGTTGTATTAGATCACCTCGAAATACTCTCCATTTTGGTAATGGCCACGGCCAAGGTAGGTCAACATTTTTTGGTAAATATCGATTTTGGTGTGATTTCTTGAAAAGTGCACAATAAATGCACATATTGCTGTAAGCACGTTCGGTGCTTCTGTCCAGAAAGTGGGCATTGCTAATTGCACTGCCTCATTTTTAAACTTAGGCATCACCAAATTCCAAGGAATGAAAAATGCTTTTTGTAGGTTGGAAGTAAAAGCGAATCTGAGGAACTGGATCGACACGTATTGAAAGCCATTCGTCAGAACGATGTGGAAGAAATTGGTCGATTGCTCAGATCGAACGAAATCACTGTCAATCATTTTATGACAGATGTCAAGCGTTCAATCTTGTCAAAAGCGATTACCCTTGCCAAAGTGGATATCGTCACTGCAATTTTCAATATTGCTCTTGAGCTTGATCAGGCCATCGAATTGGGGGAACCATTGTGTTGGGCAATTTCGTTTGCTAGCGTTGACGACAAGACGGAAATCGAAGAAATTCTGCAAATATTGTTGAACAAATTCGACCAAATGGATTCGTCTCGACGTATTCGAACTGCGTTTATTGAAAGGAATTCTAATGATTTCAATGGTTTCAATGCATATCTGACTGCTTGCTTCGATGGCTTGGACGCATTCGTCATGAAATGCTTGGATCTAATTCAGGATGGAATGGAACCAGGATGTAAGCTCGATTGGTTTTGGGACCGAATTAAAGTGGTGAACGTTTTCCATTACTTTGGTAATGTCAGGAATACTGAAACTCGTATGGCCATGATCAAACGAATTCCATTCACCAAAGATCTCGTCAATCAACAGCCTATTGACGATACTAACTGGCTTCCACTCATGGCAATACTTATGTCTGGAGATGATGAGTGGATTAACGATCGTATTGATGCTGCGAAATTACTGATCACACATGGATCAGCCAATATCGATTTGGAAACAGGCAATGGGCAGACGATATTATTTAATCTCATCGAATACCTGCGAGTTCAAGGTGTACAGTTATTTTTGAAATGTGGGTGCAAGATCGATATTTATGACAACGATGGCCAGTCGCCTTTATCGATTGCATGTCGCAAGTATACGGAAGTAGAAGATGATAAGAAGAAGGATGCAGCTAAAATGATCGAAGATCTATTGGCATTCGGAATTTCATTGCAACAAGAGCTATATCTGTTCGAGATTGACGAATTGCCTAATACGTATCTTGGTGAGCAATATGCAAAATGCCGATCAGCTGGTAACCAGATTCATCCAATGTTATTGGACAAATTGAAGGAATTACATCGATCGAACAAGATGCTATCATTGAAGCGCACTTGTCGTAAAGCTATTGGTCAACATTTCAAACCGAATGCTGATGAAATCATTCCAAATTTGGATGGCGTTTCACCGCCAATGAAGAGATTCCTGTTGATGGAGGGAGAAGAATGTTTACTGTTCGATTTGAAAACAGGCGATCTAATTGAATAAGGACATTGGCGATCACTCTACAAGAATAATACAATAGTGATCAGAATTTTATACGTCATGCTTATGCAAAACACTTGAGTACTGAGTAAAAAATGAGTTGATTCGAATTGCGTCTGTTTACTGTTCTTGTGAACATGTCAGTTCCGATTGTTGTTTTGATTTATGCGGATAATGCTAATCATATTATGAGAATGCCGCGTGTCAGATCAGCTCCCACTTACGAGCCTCTTTTTGCGATTGTCATCTCTACAGTTGCTGAGGGTTATGGTACAGTGGTCAACAATAAATCCAGAGGCTTTTGGGTTGGATTATTGATTACCAACATTTGACATCCTGATACATGGTTTGAGTGTATGCTTTGAGAGATTGGCTTTGGGAAAGAAGATGCCTGGTCCAGATGCTGACATTTTGCATTCACCATTGTAATTATTGTGACTTAATTTGCAAACTCGCAGAAAATGAGTAACGGGTACAGAAATTTTTCAACTTACAAGGGAAGCCTCAATGACACTTAGCCAGAAATGAAGGGAATTTGATTCTGAATGTGGCGGAACCATTTGTAGCGGCTACATTTGCCTCTGTGACCAGTAAATGACCACTGAAGTGGACAGATGAGTTGCATCCAGGCTAGTCGAGAGGCGGCGCAAATCAGAGAGCACAATGCCATCAATTAGCATCTCGCCTTTTTTTTTTATTACATGTAACAACTGAGGAGAAATGACCAAAACCCACCAAAAACCCATTATCAGAATGGACAGTGGCCAATATCTAGCAGACTGTGCATCTGTTACCAAAGATGTTTATTGGCATCAGTGAACAGCAGGCTTTCATTCGATATGCATATCAGTCCATTTGGCCCTGGTCAGTTGTCCACTTCGATGGTCATTATCTAGCTGACCAGGCAAATGTAGCCGCTAAGAATGCGATTTTCAGATTCAGCATGGTCTACTCTATATTTGCTGCAGTTTTGACCGCGATAGCAAAATGACACCTATGAGGCTTCCCTTGTTAGAGGAGTTCACATACATGGCGCAATTTTTATGAGCATATTTTTTCAAATCACTATTACAGAACATTATTTCCTGCATTGAACCCAGTTATGGCTGTTACCTACTTTTGTAGTCATGGTTCCTTTCACTTTCTTCATCAATGCAATCGCAGCATACTTGATTTCTTTATTCCGAAACAGTAATAAATTCTTATTCACAAATAGATCAACCGCCATTAACATACCACTGTACGTAACCATTCGACCTCCATACTCAACAGATTGTGGTGACATAAAGTACGGTAATTTTGTAGTCAGTGCCAATCCCGCGTGCATGATCAATTGATTCCTCAATAATGGGATCAATGCTAATTGCCTTTTCATAGTGACCCCCTCTGCCTGACTATTGATTTGTTGCTGGAATTTTTTCCGCTTTCATTCTAATGTACAGTAGGAGAGTAGCATACATCAGAATAATACACAAGACAAGTAGAAAATCGATATATCTGAATGCTAAATTATTCTCTTGGCTAATCCCGCTTTGTGTATTCGAACATGTGATGATCTCGGTTGGATCAACGCCCAAGAATGAAGGGATATTCAAGAATAGGATGCACAATGCGTATGTGATCATGCACACATGCTTGGCTGATTTAGTTGTATAATTTCTGTATCGATTACTGTGAGCGATCGCAATCAATCGATCGGCTATTAACACAATTAGCAACGACGATTCCAATGCTGATCCGTGCAATACCAGAAATGAATGCAATTATAGACGTATCTCATTTGAGATGCATAGATCAGTGATAAAATACACGAGCACCTGTGAATGCCAACCATGAATAATTGTACTGATGGCAATGTTCAGCTGGCTGAAAAGAAACCGATCATGACGAAAAATCGTGTCGGTAATTTCTGTGTACAAGATATTGTAATGGTTAGGATGAGATTCGTGATGGCGGTACAGAGACCGCCTATGGTCATGTAAAATACCGTAGCTTGGATCCACATTTCTGTGATCGATAAACTGATTGTGGGTGGCTTGGGTGATGTGGTTGTGTTGTTATCGAAATTAACATGGGATTACATCATCCCATTTTCATGACAATAGTAATCCATGAATGTGAGCCAAGAGTAAAATTTTTCATGACTTTGCTGCAGGAGGCAGGCAATTCACATGTCTAGCAGACGGCCTCATAAAATGACAAGGTTATCCATAACTTTTTATTTTAATCAATCCTTTCAAAACGATTTGCCATAATTAAAATCGTATAAACGCTCATTTGCCAAGAAATAAAGGAAGTAGGAAACAATATGCTGAACCAACATATTCAACCGGATATGAATTTGAACATCCTTCAATTCAACATGAATATCCTGTATGATAGCATCTATGGGGAGTAAACTTGAATTAAAAATGCTGGTTAAATGAACAAGTTATGCCCAATGAATTTTGTCACCATACCAGCGATTAGCTGGTAGATGAAGGGTATATAAAAGCGGTTGAATTTACCATTGGGAAAATCAGTTGATTCAACTGTACTGATTCCAGAAGCAAGTAAATCCTACTTGTCGTTGGTCCTAATTTTGGAGAGGTCTGATTATTTTCATTATACAGTAAGTGACTGACGGTGAGAGGGTAGTCCTGTGCTGTACGACAGATGCAATGGAGCAAGAGTGAGATATTTGGGGCACCTAATTCTCACGCCTCAATCCCATATGAGGCGTCCTTGCAAAACATGCAATCATCATATTTAATTTTAGGATCCGGCTCATCATGCGTTCAGTTTGCATTACAGCTATACTGGTATTAGCGATCATAGTTCCGTATGTATTATCTGATAGAAATATGATATTTGTTAACGAAGGAAGTGGTGGATGCATGGATCTTGTAGATACGAGTGAAGGAGCGCAAATCAGTGTATTCCCATGCGGTGACCTATTTAACCAACAATGGACCATTCCTCGGAGTTAGTAATATCGGATCAATGATCAATATCAAATGCCAATTGACCCCGGGAATGGCTGCCAGCACTGATGGCGATTCAACACCAGTAGTAAACAGGCAATTCGTAAATTCAGCATCACAACAATTTCGTGTTGTGGCTCAAATCATAGATGGAAATACTAGATTCTTCAATTTGATTCCTGCTTACAATGATTCATTGGCAATTGCACCGGTATCATCAAATATGGGTGACCCCGTTGTCGTGTCTCAGTACAATGATCAAAATGATCTGCAATTGTGGATTGACCTGTTTAATCACATTTACACCGAGGCACCGAAGCAGGCCAAAATCGAAATAGGCTGGTCTTTCTTTGGCCCTAACGTTATCAGTGTGCAAATAAAGAATAATGCCACTGGAGCGTGCCTTGGTTCGAAGTCTACGAATACGGTAGGTTTGTTCAAATGTAATGCAAGTGATAGTCAAAAATGGACTTTTAACAATGTCCCCGGAACACCGAATCTATTCTACATCTATAACACTGTGATTGGAAAAGTTTTCGACATCCAGGACGCCTTTGCTCATCCAGGATCAGCAAGCATCGGCATGAAGGATTTCACTGGTGGTCCGACTCAACAGTTTCGACTAACTTTGGGTGCTATTTTTATCCTTCCGGCATACACTGATGCTTTGGCCTTAACTCCAAGACCACAAGAAACGAATACCAAAAGAAATGTGCCGACATTATACTGGTTCTGTTGAATCCAATAGCTAGTACTGTGGAACAATTTTGGGACATCACAGCAAATGTAAATATTCATGGTTTTTTTTTAATTATTGCACATTTCACCTTTTTCAGTAATCAAATGAATATGGGAATAGCCGAAGAGAAGTTTCAAGAGAATTTGCGCATGCTAAAGTAGTAGTGGGACACACAATTTGGGTATTTACATAATAGCATGGGTGATTGCATGCTTTGCTTTTTATGTCATTTGGCCGTGCTCGTTGCATTCATTGATCAGAAGCAAAATATTGGTTCTGGCACTGATTGCTGTTGATTCTGCATGCAGAATTGTTCGATAACATTTATTACAATCAATCAATCCCCAATGTCAAAATTTTACGTACCGTACTGTCAAACCTTGATGTCAAATCAGAATCAGCTTCAGAGGTATGCTGTTTGATGGGGTCTGACATGCTGAATCCGAAAATCTCATTTTATCGGCTAAATTTGCCTGGTCAGTGGGGAAATGACCTCCAAAGTGGGCAGATGAGCAAAGCTATATGGACCAAGAAGCATATCAAATGAAAGCCTCTTCCTCACTGATACCAAATCTATGCATAACTCTGGCAGTTGCTGTCTCGTTGGCTAGAAACTGTCCCTTGACCACTTCAATTAGTGGTTTTGCTCATTTTCTGTTCAGTAGCTATAAGATAGCTCAAAATTAAAGCAAGTTTAGGCTTCAGTGCATCATACTCTTTCATTTGAGCCCCATCTTGACCAGTTTGGCCGTAATTTTGGTGTCAACTTCAGTGGTCATTTACTGGTCACTGAGGCAAATGTAGCCCAACTGAACATCATTTTCGTCTAGAGCATGGAAAGTCCTTTCAA
Source organism: Discolaimus major (assembly GCA_034695185.1). Lineage (NCBI taxonomy): Eukaryota > Metazoa > Nematoda > Enoplea > Dorylaimida > Qudsianematidae > Discolaimus > Discolaimus major. The sequence goes on from JAQIWJ010001360.1 coordinate 6,165, forward strand.
ATAAGCTATACCTTAGCAAGATTGGAATTTGACGTCAATGTAGCTTGATCAAACGCATTCATATAATAGCGCGGGTCAGATATAATTCGCTTTATAAAGTAGCTGTTGCTTTCGATAAAGTTTTCACATCTACTGTCTGTACTAATTATCAAAATAAATGCGACTTAAATTCTTATTTTTGCTAAAGAAGGAGTTGGGCGGTCTCCGAACTGGATTCCCTCGCATATCCAGAAATTCCAAATCCGTTAAATCTTCGAATGCACCTGGCTCAATATGCGAGATATTATTTTGATTCAACAGTAGATATCGTAATTTATGCAAGCCTTTGAACATATCGGATGTGATCACCCTTAGCCGATTTTCGTAGAGGGAAATTTTCGTCAACGTGTCTTTGCTTCTTCCAAATAGGTTTCCAGGCAAAGTTTCCAAATGATTCATTGCGAGATTAATCTCATCTGCCCTCACATCATCAAAAGCACCCGATTGGATCTCGATCATTTCATTACTTCCCAATGATAAAAGATCAAAACGAGCAATACCAGGCGATTCGCTGCGTGTGAGCCTTTTTATTTTGCATCCATAAAACGAAGCCGTTACCGGATTTCGGTTGCCTTTGAAAGCGTGCACTGGGAAAGTGGTGAATTCATTCGTGCCTAACGTCACATGCCATAACATTGGATTATTCCTGAATAAACCAGTTGGAAGTTGTTCCAGTTGATTCGAAAATAGGTCGATCGTCTCGATGTTAGCTAAATTATCGAAACTGCCTGCCCTCACAGTAACAAGGCCATTTGTCCGATAAGGATAATCGACGTAAATTACTCAAGTTAGCACTGAACATGTTAGCAACGATTTCTGACAACGTGAATTTGATCCGCCACTGCTGTAAATTTCTGACCGTGTTGATGGCCTGTATCGTTCCACTGGTCAATTGGATACCGAGAGAATTAATCTCTTTCAACATTGGCATGCGTTGAAAGGTGTTCGGAGCAATGTCCAACCAACTGTTACTTGTAACAGGACCGGAAAATTTGATTTGGCTGTGATTGGCTGCCAGCACAAGATCATCTTCTGTAATGGTCAGATTCGTATTCGACTGCACAGATAATCCCCCTTGGCGTTGATGTATGTGTTGATGGACTTGTTTCCACCGGGTGTCATTTGCAGTTAAATTGATGGTCCCCGTCCCTTCGAATTGAACCGGGGTCCCGATTGATGCGTTTCTCAATACTTCTCCCAACGATCGACCATCAGAACCGATATTCTTACATGAAATTGTAAATCCACCACCGTAGGATTTGCATTCAGCTGTACCTTCAGCCGCAATCGCATTACAAGAGAAGAATACCAACACAACCGCCGGAAGCCGCATTGTTGAAACATGTCACAAGGTTCTGGCTGACTTGGATTTTGTACCAAGGCTTTGCTGGCTTCTATGCTTTCTGAAATCGGAGGGCATTGCTCACTCGTCCACCCACTATTGGTGTGTGAAGTTTTACACCAGCTGTCATTTCATTATCTTTTGGTCCTGGAAGCTTGCGTTGGAAAGGCAGCTTTGCAAAGGCAAGATTTATGGACGTCTGGATGGTAGATTTTGGCAACATTTTGCAATGATTTTGCTGTTAATTGCTTTGACAGTTAGCCCATTTGAAAATCGCAGATACAAAAAAATCTGCAGTTTCCTAACGATCGTCTTGTCAATCAAGGCTGGCTTCCTGTCCTTGAGATGACCATTGTGGATTTTGTAAGAAGCGCTAAAATGGCAAACGCCTGTTTCTACAGCACATCGCAATGACTGCTTGTGCTGGATCATGAGTCAGCTGGGAGCTAGCCCAGACGCATCATACATATGTACATCCGTGAGGAAAATATTGCTCAATACTGCGATCATAAATATTTTGTCAAACTCAATATTCCTTCTTTATTAGAAGTGATCGATAGAAATTCGTTGAATTCACTTTTAACCAGCCATGTCACAAAACGTAGTGCACTTCAACGTTGGTGGTACCCGGTATTCAACTTCAATTTCAACAATTACGAAATATTCAAGCTCCATGTTGGCGGCCATGATCGAACAGGAGAATGAGAAGCGTCTTATTCAGGAAGGAAAGGAACTGTTCATCGACAGAGATGGAGGGATATTTGGTCATGTTCTGGAATATTTACGCCATGGTGAAAGAATGATTTTACCACAGGATGATGTGGTGTTGAGGAAATTAGCATTAGAAGCTGATTTTTTCCAACTGCCAGGTCTTGCTAATTTGATGGAAAAAGCGAAGAATAGAAATGCTGGCGGAGAATTCAAAATTGGTGATTACATGAGTCTGGATCTAACATCTAAATGCATAGAATGGAAAGAACGGGGCAATTACTGTTATCATAGAGGTGATGATGAGGATGATATGGCGGTGGCAAATGCTAGAGCCGCTCGAGGCATTTTCTATTACGAAGATGTGAAATGGCACATTCGTTCTTGTCCGCATAGTCATGCACATTTGGGAGCAATGAATACAATTGATAATATGATCGAGATACAGGGCAGGAATGATAGAGATTTGGATAGTAATGTCAAAATGCAGTGGGCAGGAAAGATTGCTGGTTTATTGGACACCTGCGCAGTGGTCGAATTCCACTATTTGAATGATAGCTACATGAGTGGAATCCTGCCTCTACATTTGCCTAAAGCCATTTTGAAGCATATTGGCAAGGTCGATTGATCACCTGAAATAATATCGCGATACTGATCGAAATTGGATAAACAGCTATCGTGACTAGCTGTCCATGTCAATTACATGATCATCACCACTATACAAGCAAAACGAGCTGATGGTTGGTGGTGCTTCTTTCATTATGCACTTGTTTTCTGATTTTTCTAATCAAATAAATGAACAAGATGTGGATGAGGTGGCTTATAAATAAATAAGTTTCTGAACACGCATCTATATTATCCTTGTGCATTGACTACCAGAAATCATCATAGCTGGCATATTGTGCTTATCACGTCTGGTTTATGCTGCCAAATTATCTTGATATGAGCACTAGTAATGCCTGAGCCAGCAAATGATTTAATGACCAAAACATACATCACTGGATAATCAATCAATTGGACCTCTGTGCACTCGTTATCGATATCAGACTGAACCATTTATGCACTGACATGAAATAACATGCTTCGAATGCATTCAGTACAGACAAACGTATGCGCACTGTTGCTAAAATGTAAAAATCTTTATGCAAATGGCAGACATGATGGTCCCATTTATTCGACGTCTCCCCACATCCGAATGTTGAGGCTGTGCTTAAATGAAAAATACGCCACTACTTATGCAGAAATAAGCAATGTGAAAATATACGTGCTCTTTTTTTCTGCAGCATTAGACTAATGCAGCTTTTTGAAGCTTTCAGTTATGCTAACACGATTTCTTGAAAACACATCAATCAAATGCGTTTCTGCGTTAGAAATAGGTTTATTCTTGCTTTAGTTTTTGTTGCCTGCTTCGCTCTATCGCTGGTCATCAATCAGGAATGCAACGCAGCTGTGCTTTTCGATAAAATTGTCGTGTAAAAATTTTAGCAGATAAAAGGAAGTGTAGAAATATCTACACTGGCAGTCGATGTTTCTCATTTTCTAGCGATTCAAAGAGACTGAACCAACGTTATGATCATTCAGCTGATCATTTTGATACTGATTACCAAACTTGGGTTATCCAATCCCGTTTTGGAGCCCAATTCAGCGGATACTGCAGATTCGAATTATGATATTCAATTTGAAAAGGCGGATATCACTGTTAGATACAAATACGCAATCGAAACGGTCACATTGGAAGCGTTTAGAGTGCGAAATCGAAGTGAATCAGCAATCCCAACATGGGCATCGATCGGTTATCCAATGTTGCAGAACAATAGCAATGGTAAATTATTCACGATGACGCCAGAGAAGATTGTGGTCCTGATCAAAATTTTGGACGAATATCAGACACAAGCATTATTAGAGCAAGCGAGGCGGCAATACCCCAATTTGAATATTCAAACGACCAGCATAATCCCGATTTTGCTCGATCAATTCAGCTGCATCATTGAATTCACTGATAACGACACAACCCATACAATTCGTGGTCAAGTGAATAATTTTCGGTCAGTCCCATTTCGTTTGAATTTGCCATTAATGCAAGGCAATCAAAAACGGCTGGCATTCGAAAATCGGATCAGATCGAATCATGGGATCACATTTCTATGTCAAGCATCGGCTACTGGAAAACGAGAGCATATCAATTTGCTCACGATCACCAGGCGACAAATGCAGCAAGCTGATTTGGTCAGTAAACTTCTAGGATCAGCTAATGAAGCGTATGTCGGCCGAGATCAATTGGCCATGTTAGCTGATGAATTTCAAACCTCCTTACGCATTGAAGAACAATACGAAACGGACGATGAGGATTTCAGTGAAGTTTTTATTCAGAAGATCCTGGATGAGTCTAATACTCACTTCAGGCAGGTCCTGATTGATGAGGCCTTGGCTAGCTTATCGAAATATGGCCTAACATTTGATGGCACAGATTTGTCGCCAGATGTCATCAAGCGTCAAATGAGCAATGTATTGGAAATCAAGACCACTGGAAACAAACAGCACATCATTGCCAAAGCGGATTACGGTAGCCGCTCTTCTGCTCATCAGCAACAATCTGGTGGTTCATCTTCGCATTCGGAACAATCAGGGCAAGCTAGAGGGCGGTTGAGTTTTTCACTGTTTGGCCTATCGGCATCAGCTCAGTTTGCCAATAAAAAGTCCCATGAATGGTCTCAAGCATCTTCACAGAATGATCAGCAAATGTCATCGTCCACACTGGATGATCAACTGAGACAACTGAATGATCACACTCAAAAGCATCTGATTTGGGAACGAGATGGCACAAAGATTATCCCTAAAAGCTTGAATGTTGCTAAAATCAATAGCTTGGCATTCAACAGGAATATGGATTTCGCACGGATTAAGAAACGTATCAGGCATGCCAGATTCAGTGCCATGTATGAATTACATACTGATCATCCATCTGTAGTGCCAGCCACGATATGGAAAATTGGCATGCATTGGACCTATTGGGGGTTATTGCCTGGAAAGCATTGCGTCCAGATCAATGAACCAAATGAACCTCAAATTTATACTTGGTCAGATAATTATTTATGCTTCGATAAGGATTATGGTGTTCGGTATTCCCATGCTGGGGAGATTCATGGCATGAATTGCACTGGTTTGCATGAAATCTCAGATCCACATGGCTGGAATGATAATTATTTGTGCGTCCCACCAGGTAATACCTGGCACTTCGAGTGGCATAGCGCTTGGGGAAATTGGTTAGATGGAAAGTCGTGCATTCAAATATATGAATCACAAGAAGATCCCAATCATCACTGGAATGATAACTACTTGTGCATAATAGGCACTTTATAAGCATGCTGTAGTAAACATGTGCCCTGATATATGTCGACATCTGTGACGTGGCTGATCATTGTGTAATGGTGGCAACGTGTGGATTTGTATTTGCGAAACACGCGGAAAAAAA
>JAQIWJ010001361.1:0-11724 GCA_034695185.1 Discolaimus major
AAACCCGACCCACAACCCACATTGCGGGGCGGGTTTGCGGGGCGGGTGCGGGTTTTGGGTACCCAGTTTCGACCTGGTCATGAAGTTAGAGATAATCGAAATTTACCTGTACCGTTACATTTGGCATTCTTTGCTTGCCTGTCCCTAAAAGGCAGTGGTTCTAAACTGCATAGGAAAACTTGTCAATTTAGCCTCTATTGAATTAGAAGCCACCGATCGATCGATTAATAATTCAGTGCCAAAATATAGGAAAATTCAAATTTTTCAAACTCATCCTAAATACAATATTAACAGAAAAATGCACACAAAAATGAGTTTTCTAGTCTAAAAAAGCATGCTGATCACGTTGGTGACGTTTATTTTTGCGTATCATCAATATTGATCAAGTTGATCAGATTATCGATTTTTTGAAATATTGATTTCTGTGTGATCAGACCATGATCACTGGATGCAACATGATCGATTGTACAGGAAAACATCTTCTCACAACGTCTGTATCTTCTATCTATGTTCTGAAATCACGGATCGAAAATCATGTGCTAAGGCAAAGGCAATTTTTGAATTTGGAATTCTCACTGAAGGCGGCTTGGAGTTCATTGGCGTTTGTGCGTGTATGCTATGCGGTTGCATGTACGGCATTCCTCTCCCAATCAGTAAAGATCAGATTGAATGGATTTATTCCGTTATTCATTGTTGATCATGGCCTTATTATCGACGATCGATTCGAGACCATTGATCGATTTTGGTGGTGCGAATATTTTATACGAACATGAGAACGAGGCGGATGCTGAAATCAATGAAACGGTGACTGTATGGAATTCGACCGTGACTGAATCCACGTCAATGTATCCACAGCCGGATGGGAAAAAAATCAAGATACCCGGTGGTTTACCCAAAATGCCCAAAATACCAGGAAAAGGCGCGCTCAATGATGCGAAGAAAACGGCCGATACTATCATTCAGACCATCACCTACATCTGCGCATTGTTGGGCGCTATAATATTCGTTGGATTCATCGCCCTGATCTATTTCTGTTGTTTTCGACGCAGCGAAAAACCCGCTCCAGCACGAATTATTATGAAACCCAGCGTCCAACAACGACCGAAACCAAAACCACAACCACAACCGACGGTGCAGAAATCGGAAAGCGAAAGTTCATCAGAAGAAACGGAATCGACCACTGAGAAAACGAAGAAGATAAAGAAATCCGCAAAGGATAAGAAGAAGCCGAAGAAAGAATCCAAGGATAAAGGCAAATCCAAGGATAAAAAGAAGAGCAAGGATAAGAAGAAGGCTAAGGATAAAGGCAAATCTAAGAAGGATAAAGAGAAGAAATCAGAGAAGTCCAAAGAGAAGAAGAAATCCAAAGATGAGAAGAAGAAATCCGTGGACGAGAAGCCGAAATCCGAAGATGAGAAGAAATCCGCAAATGAGAAGAAATCCGCAAATGAGAAGCCCAAATCCGAAGTCACCACACCCAAAGGGAAATGCACTCCGAAATCTAAGGCCGGATCAAAGGGCAAGTCGAAAGGCAAGAAATGATTTTCCTACATTGGTACTTTCAGTGAATGATCACCGTATTTGCATGCTCAATGAATGCACACGCTTATTTTACTGGTCGTATCATCAGAATGGGCACTGTAAAATTGACAGCAGCAAATTCCGTGTGATTATTGCCTGATTATATCTCTCTTGATCATGATTTTGATAATCTGATGTAATCTCTTTCAGATCCACGAAGAATAAAATGCACGATTGCATCTTATAATTGAGGAGAATTTTCTGATCAAAGATCAGCATGCATTGGTCCCTCACAGCAGATTTCAAAATTTGATCTTCTAAGAATAACACGTCATTAGTGAGCGAAATATACATTTTCTGTGATAACTGATCGTGCTGATTCTAAAAATCACGTTTATTTGCTATGTGATCGATATTTTAGAGATTTGATCAAAATGATCGATTTCCGATAGAGAGGTGATAGCTTGATTTTGACAACGCCAATCGATTCTCCGTGTTCGATTGTCCAGGAAAATATACCCTCATGCCATATCTAGCTTCACTCCGTGCAAAATATCATCGACCAATGATCCAATGTAAAAGATAGGTAATTTTCAAAAATTTCAAAATCGGTATTTTACGTGATCAGTGCAATGAAAGCATGTTTCCTATGATACTTTGACACGTTGATCATCGTGGTGTCATTAATTTTGCTCTAGGGCATACATTTCAAAAGTTGATCAAAATTATCGATTTTCGAAACAAGCGTCATCGATCGATTTTGACGACGCCAATCGATAGAGTACGATTGATTATACAGGAAAATCTGTCCACTTGTCTGATCTTGCTCTATTTTCTGCATAAATAAGCGTTGATCAAAGATCAAGTGCTAAACGGCATGCTGATTACAAAAATCACCTTTATCTTGATGTCTGATCAATATTTACAGACTTGATCAGAAATATCGATTTCCGATACATCGATTTTTAGTCGATTCGAATAGGAGCACGTGATAGAGCATGATCGATTGTATAGGAATCCATGCTTAAATGTAGTTTAGATCAGTTCTTGATCAAGAAAACCTTGATCCCGATATTCATGGGTTACTGTAACCGCTCAGCAAACTGTCAGATTTTGAACTTTGCGCAATTTTCATGATCAGAGCATGGATTTTAGGATAATCGACCTCGGAGAGTCCACTGGTGTCATCAGTTTTCATCTCCGATCGATATTTTACAAAGTTGATCACCATGATCGATTTTCGATATTCAAATTTCTGAGTAATGAAAGTACGTATGATCAATCGATAAAGCGTAGTCGAAAGCATACGAAATCATGCGAATATCGGCTCCGTTCAAGCCAGAGGGGCAAAAAAGCCTGCCCGAATGTTGGACGTTCTCCTTTGAAATTGGTAAATTTCTACGTATTTTCTGATTCGATTTCGACGTCATTCTGACGAATATTATTTATCGTATCATATTACGCAGTGGTGCGGACATGAATGGAGTGTAGAATTTGACGGGCGGTGGATGACGTCATTATTCGAAGGTGTATTGGGGGTCTGGTGGATTTGGAGGAAATTCGAACCTTTTCTACGTGGGAAATATTGGTCCGAATTAAAAAATATTGGGGGAGAAAATGGCGGGCTTTTCGCGTGTCTGGTGTCGACCTCCCTCATCCAACCAATGTACAACATGGCCGCCATTCATTCCTCGGTCCAGTCCCGCCCTTATTCCATAGTCCAGCGTGTGCGTATGTGCCTTTCTCCCATTTTCTTCTCATCCTATTCCTCTCTGGGCTCTGGTGTGGACGAGCCGAGGTGGCTTCCAATATTCCGAACCCATCCATCGTCTCGTCTTTCGCCGTGACCTTGGTCTCGTTTGTTTTTATATCGATCCGAGATTTCCAACCTATTCTACAGTTATTATTGGTCACGAATTGCACGAGTGGGTAGTGTGGAATTACGGATTAGAATAGCCCCCAATCATCATTTTTAATTCTGGATCCGAATTTGAACTTAATTACATCTATATTAGCCTAGTTTCGGATGAAGTGGATTTTATCACCGGAAATATAGAAAAAGGTATGAAGTTGGGATGTTTTTGTGTACATTTGCGACCGGTTCTCTTCGGATGTCTGGTCATCATCGTTTGATGCGTAGACGAACGTACGAATTCTCGTCCCGTTGAGATTAGAATTTCCACGAGGCAGGCCCTGGTGTTGATGCGGGAATGCATCCGTTTGCATGGCCATTTTCTTTGTTTCCCCAGAAGAACGGCTGCTGAGTTGGGCGTCTTCGCGTGCCATGCAGTGAAGGCTGATATAGCCAATCTTTCTTCATACCCATATATTCGCCTGGGTAAAAATCTCGTGCATTATTGCGCTGGAGATTTGTTATTCGGCTAGTTTTATTTCCATGGATAATTTCACTCCAGATTTAGTTCGACGCATTGTAATTGATTCAGATGCAATTGTTTGGACCCTATGCCTGGGGTTTTCCTCTCCAATTTTCGCGAGATATTCGCTAGCTCGTTTTTGAATGACATAGAATTCTCGTCTCGATTGCATCTTTTTCCCTTTATATCGTGTAGCTAAAAAGTCGCTTTTGATGAATGATGAAAATTTGAACTCGTAATCGATACAGTGGAGTTTGTGTACGCGTTTGGCTGGGCTCTTCGAAGCGAAACCGGTTGGCGCTTCATTCCATTGCCCACCACAGCCAGCTAACCTTGGGAGTTTTTCATGGGCTCGAACTTTACTTTGGGCGCGTAGTTTTGTTTGGATGCCGACGCCGAACTGGTCTGCCAGCTGACTGGTCGCCACCCCTTTTACCGCCTTCTCAGCTGTTATCGCCTCTTTCATACCATTGGCAAACGCATGGCTTCGGGTTTTACGTTCATTCTACCGGTACATGTATATTTGTACTGCAAAGATCGGGGACTTGGCTGTGCAAAACTGCATATTCTATCTCTACGCCTATGTACTGGCGTTTTTCTCCTGTCCCAATTTTGCTAGACTGAAAACCGGACCGGTTGTTGTTTGGCCACTCAGAATTGATGTTGCGGAATGACCAGCGTCTATATTTTCAGGCAAAACCGGGTCCATCAGGTACGGTTGGAATAAAGGATGGACCAAAATCAATTTCGGCCATTATTCATGCCAGTACAAGCACCGGTCATGGATCAAGAGAATGCTGAAACTAGTATCAAAGTATGCATTATTCTTCATTTGCGTTCAAAAATAATCAATAATTCCTCGTTTTAGCGTTTACGCGGTATCGGTCAAGCGTGCTCGAATGCCAAGAGCGAAATTCCTGCACAAGACAATAGCAGATCCGTCGTACCAACCGTTCCGTGGCCGTCCATGTCGTTTCGTCCAATAATACGACCCGACGTCTTCCGATATCACGGAGGCGGATCACCCTTACCAACGTTGCAATGGGCTGATCGTGAAGAAGTATGCTATAGCTTTTCCATTTTGAATTTTATGAATCTTATGCACTCTTTGAATTTCAGGTCTGGAACATGATGTGTTGGAAAGAGAAAATCTATTTGCGAGAACCGAATTTATTTCAACTTCATCCGGAGATGACGCCTAGAATGCGAGCCGTTTTATACGAATGGCTTTCGGAAGTGAGCGGATTTTGCATTGGCCTGGATAATCTTCCTGACTTTGGGAAAAATCCGATCCTCGTTTCAGGTTTGCGAAGTGTACAAACTTCATCGCGAGACCTTTTATTTATGTATGGATATAGTGGATCGGTATTTATCGGTGCAACGCAATTTACCAAAGAATGATTTGCAATTGATCGGTATCACAGCGTTGTTCGTCGCTGCCAAAATAGAGGTAAAACGTGGCTTTCCATCCGAAGCTAGCTTGACTAAAAGCTAGTATTGGTTTCAGGAAATTTATCCGCCTCAAGTCAAAGATTTCGCTTACGTGACGGACAAAGCGTGTACAGTTGAAGCAATATTGGAATTGGAATTGAGAATGCTGAAAGTAAGCTTGTTTTCTGCTCAGATCAGTATTCATGGCTGATTGGTGCGTGATTTTCAGGCATTGAACTGGGCGTTGTCTCCAGTGACCATCAACGGTTGGCTTCTTGTGTATTTACAAGTGGTGGCCAACGAGGCGAATCGGCATATTCGAACGAGCGCTTACGATATGCGGCCGAGAGATTTTCTCATGCCACAATTTCAACGTCTCCATTACATCCGATTGATGCAGGTGAGCGTAATGGATTTGTGTACGGCGGCTTTCTTTGCTGAAAGCTGCTTTATTGCAGCTGACGGATTTATGTTCCTTGGATCCAATGGCTTTGGGATTCTCGTACAGCATGATCGCGGCGTCGGCATTCTTCCATATGCTTCAACCGCACGATTTGACTTGGGTCGTGTCCGGTAAGTTCTGCCCGTTTGGATACAAACAGGCTTTACATGATCACACGCATTTTCAGGCTACACGTGGACGGATCTGGCACCGTGTATTAAATGGATGGCACCGTTCGCCGAAGTGGTCAAGGAATGCGAATTCAATGTGAAATATTTCCCCGATATTCGGCACGACGATATGCACAATATTCAAGTCCATTTCGTCGGAATGAAATTACTAGTGAGTGTTGTTCTTTATTGATTATTTCCTGAAGGTATATGATCGCGTGATTTCAGGAGAAAGCGCAACAATTGGCAATACGTTTCGCTCAATTCACGCAAGAGATTTCATCGCCACCCGGCCATACGAATCCGGAATATTCGATATTCCCAACTCCACCGCGAAGCGATGAACGTCCCGCTCCGGTCAGTCGACTATTGCAACCGGGTTACGGCGCATTTCGGTCGCAGAATCAGCAGAATTTCGAATTTCGTCTGTGAAGTATGGTATTAGTCTCAAATTTCGAAACCAAATCCAACCGATCGGAGCTCGTTCCATCCAGCGAGAAGCGTATCTGTAAGTACTCGTGGATTTATCCTTCTGCTGGCTTTTTTATGCTTTGCTCAAATCGAGTCCCACTGCCGGATGTTTACTGTCCACAGCCTTTTGGCTAATTTTGTGTAACTCGAATTAGGCCAGACGGGTGATTCCTGTGCACCTCGCCTGATTGTCAATTATTTGAGATGCGTTTTTTTTGAGACACGAGTTTCTAGTAGTAGTCGTCATGTTTTTTTATGTTCTCAGTTTTTCTTATGGCGTTTATATAATGCAAGCAGTTTCTTCCTTTTATCATTCCCGAAATAACCCATTCGCAATGGTTGAATACATGACACCACATTTTAATGCCAGTTCTGATCTCCCTCTCTTTTTTCCATGATTGAGCTTTCTAAGGTTTATCCCCCTCATTTTCGAAGTAGGCACTTTTTTGCGACTTATTATATTTGCCTTTTACTGTACTATTCTTTTTTATAATCTTCCGAGCTAACCGACAAATGCTGTCTCGTTTGGAACAGCTGCTTTTTTTCCTCATGCCGTTTTTTTGTCTCATGTCCTCCTGCTTTTTGCTATTGTATGTACAGAATCTTTTTTGAGACATTCAAAATTTTACTACCGAATCTTCCATGTTTTTGGATGAATTAGGCGAATGAAATTGATTAGGTATTGTATTATATTGGATGAAATGGACTCTAGTGGGCGTGATTATTTGTATTTGTGCATATATGTCGACATTTATGATATTGTATTATGCTAACTGCTTTTATGCATTTTGGAGACTAATAAAGCGAATCTTAAATTCCGACCAGAGGTTTTCATATTTTGAATTCCGCTGGCGTTGAAATTGCGCTTTGAATATCTTCATTTTTCTATACGTGTTGTAAATGTACAGTAATCCAGTCATTTTGCCAAATCTAGGTAAACATAGGCCATCTTTTCAGGAAAAGAAAAGGACGGATATGGACGGTCCAATGGAAAGCGAAGAAATTCAGTCATCGACCAACGATCGATCGGATGTCCGTGCGGAGAATGATCAGAGTCGAGTGGAAATCGTTCAAACATTACCATGGTACCGACGTTTGGCTTATGGTAAGCCATTTTTTGGATGAATTTTTCTCGCGTCTGATTCACGGTTTTCCATTTCAGGCGTCGGTCATGTACAAAACGATTTATGCGCTAGCATGTGGTTCACTTATTTGATCGTATTCTTGACCAAAGTGCTCGGATTCGATCCGTGAGTAGATTTTTTGGATTCTAATGAAAACGATGCCCGCGACGCGCCTTTTTTTCAGAGGTCACGCCGGGACGTTGGTACTGATCGGTCAATTGACGGATGCTATCGCAACGCCTCTCGTTGGTTTGGAATCGGATCGAGTGGATATGTGGCCTTTTTGTATTCGAATTGGACGTCGACGTCTATGGCATATTTTCGGTGAGTTTAGTGGGAATTTTGATCGGCAATTCGGTACTGAATGATGCCCGTTTTCAGGAACGATTTGCGTATCGTTATCGTTCCCGTTCCTATTCCGTCGTTGCTTCGGATGCCGCGTGAACGGTGGCACGTCGGATTTGGTCCAATTATTGTATTACACCCCGTTCGTGATCGTGTTCCAAATCGGCTGGGCCAGCGTTCAAATCGCGCATTTGGCTTTAATTCCCGAACTCTCGTCATGCCAACACGAACGGGTGACTTTGAATAGTTTGAGGTAAGCCTGATGAGAGATCCGTTTTGGAGAGAAGCAGCTGACGATTGGATCTTCCGTTGCAGATATGGATTTACGGTGATGTCGAATATCGCGGTTTTCATCGCCATGTGGATCGTGCTCGGTTACGATCCTCATCACAGCGATGTGACGACGCATGATGAAGAATTCTTCATGGTAAGTACCTGATTGCATCTTTGGCGAACTCATTTTTTGAGTTCCATTCATTTCAGATTGTGGCGGTGGCCGTGATCGTTGGCGGTTTCTTCTTCTCGTTATTCTTCCAATTACTGACCAAGGAACCGTTACCTGCTCAATTTCGACTTCAACGTGAACGCGACAAGGATTTGGTGGATGGAACCACGGACACCGCTCAATCCTCATCGAACAGCACCATGACCTGGCGAGAATGGTTGAGGAATGTTCAATTTTACGAAGTTGGACTGATGTAAGTGTGGGATGGATGGGTAGCTTGAAAATTGATGGGAAATTCATCCCAGCTATTTTCAGGTACATGTGCGCGAGAATATTCACGAATATCACTCAAACGTATCTACCGCTTTACATTCTGGAAACTCAACACTTCAATAAGGTAATCAGTCAACTGTTTACTTAGAGCAGTGGTTTTGGATTATTATCGAAATCTCTCTTTTTTCAGAGATATATTGCGATCGTTCCATTAATCGTCTACGTCAGCGGTTTCGCTACGTCGTTCGTATTGAGTTTCCAAATCATTAGCCGTTTGGTCGGAAGAAGGGTAAGTTTTTGCTTTTGGGAATCGTTTTGTTTGTTTGTTTGATCTACATCTGCTCCAAACTCCTGACGGAGCGCTCAAGGAAACAGCGACACCAAATATGCACAAACTTTATACCGGCAGGGAGAATCGAACCCTGGTCTGATAAGCAGAAAGCAAGAGTGCTAACCACTACACCAGAAGAATCAGTCTATTTCAGGCGAATTCATTGCTGGCCTTGGTGATCGGTGCTGGCACGTGCGTTTGGCTTTGGTTTCACGACCTTCACGAACAAATCTTCGGCGTCAGTGTACTTCTGGGTATTTCGTCCACGATCTTAATGGTTACCTCGTTGGCCATGACCAATGATTTGATCAATACGAATACAGTATGTACCTAGTTCGTGATTTCTAATCACAGTGATCAGAGATGCGTTCGTTTCAGGAAAGCGGTGCTTTCGTATTCGGCGTCATGAGTTTCTTCGATAAAGTATCAACCGGCGTGGGTATTCAATTAATCCAATGGTACCAGCCACCGGAATGCAAGTAAGCGGCGTGCCAACCTCTGGTCTCGATTCAGCAACTTCATGCCTGCTTTTTTCTAGGCGGGATATCCACGATTGCGGACCTCGCGATTTGTATTTTCGATACGTTATGGTATTCGTCTCTGGCGGAGCTCTGATCGTGGCCGCGATCGCATTGATCCTTTTATGGCCTCAAACAATTGGGCAACGAAATCAACGTGAGTATTGTTTTTATTCTCACTTTGGAAGCAGTGATTTTGAACACTGATCGATTTCAGGAATCGTTGCATCGTCTGACGAGATCGATCGAGAACGTCTGGTGGACAATGCGGTTGAATCTTGACGGCATAATAATCGATAATTGAAAAAGATATGTCTTTCATTTTATCATGCGACGATATTATTGGTGGGTTGGGTTTGGATAGGATATTTTGCATATTTATTATTTTGTGTCTTTTTTTCTACGGGTGCCGGTGTTGGTTATTTGGTGCCTCTTTAATTTTTGATATTTATTACATGGTTCTATGGTTCATGTATTCTTGATCATGATGATCAGAAGTAGGAATTCCACCTTTTTTTGAATTACCGTATAATATTTCATGTTTCCATGGAGTGATCATCATCGGAAATTTTGATCAATCGATTGCGCCTGGAGGATCTGTTCTTTCATATCAGTCATGATCATGATATTTTGATTGAGGTGATTAGCGATGATCAGAAATCGATTTTCCCCCAAAATTCCTTCATCTTCCCAGATTTTGCTTGGGGATCACTTTACACTGAACCATTCTTGGGTTTTCCGTCAAAAATCACTATACACTGCATGTTTAGGGGGTTGCGGACGTTTTTACGAAAATCCAGTCATTCGTATCTCGTACGTTGTGTTCGGTCGGTTGCGGAGAAGAAAGATGGACCAACGAATCGTGAATATTGCGCAGAAATTGAAATCGTGTACATCCGGAACGACGAGTACAAATTCCATGCCGAATCGTGACGAATGGCAATATTTGATCGATCGCGTCTCGTTGGCATTCCTGAGCGAAGAAACGTTGATCGAGATCGATCCACCCGTGCATATTTGTGGCGACGTACACGGTCAATATGTAAGTAGATTTTTTCTTTGATTTTTTTCTAATTTTGGAAGCTATTGAGCTTCCATGAGTTTTGATCAAAATTTTGCATGCGCTAAATTTTCAAAAATTGCGCAATTTCTTTGCATTGAGGCCGTTGGCCTGTTTTTGATTTTTTTTGAAGCTGAGTTTCCGTGCATTGAGTTTTGATCAAAATTTTGGGAGCGCAAAAATTTCAAAAAATTGCGCAATTTGGCCTGCGATGGCCTCGAAAGTCATGCGATGCCATGAAAACTAACGGCCGTTTTCGTTTCAGGTGGATCTGATGCGATTGTTCGATATCGGAGGATGGCCGGATACGGATTCGCAAAGTCGATACTTGTTCTTGGGTAAGCATTTTCGTAATTTTTCTGATCGATCGATTTAATAATCGATCTTTTTTCTCTTTCAGGAGACTACGTGGATCGCGGCCCGCAATCGATGGAGACAATCGGCCTGCTATTCTGCTTCAAAGCCATGTATCCGAATCGAATCCACTTGCTACGCGGGAATCATGAAAGCGGTCTGATCAATCGAGTGTACGGATTCTTCGACGACCTCATGCAGCACTACGGCAGCCAAAGTTTGTGGTCGGCCTTTAACGTAAGTAATGATTTTTTCAAATGTTGAAATTCCTGATACTAATTGGTGTTTTTTGCTCTTTTCAGTCCGCGTTCAATTGTATGCCTTTGGCCGGATTGATCGGAAAGAAGATCTTCTGCATGCACGGTGGTTTGTCGCCCGAATTGGAATCGTTCGATCAAATACGTCGCGTAAAACGTCCAGTCGCTGTACCCGATTCGGGATTGATAGCCGATTTGTTGTGGGCGGACCCGGATCGCAGTGTGAACGGTAAGCTGAATTTTTTTGAATTCTTTTGGCATCGATAATAATTGCGTCTTGTTTTTTCAGGATTTCGACGGAGTGCACGAGGGATATCACGCGTATTTGGACCAGACGCAGTCGAGGCGCATTGTGCGAAGCTCAATATCGATCTCATCGCGAGGGCTCATCAGGTAAGGGGATTTTTTTGAAATTTTACTTCTGATTTGCAATGTACTAATGTGGCCTAAATTTCAGGTCATGCCAAACGGATACGAGTTTTTCGGAGGAAATCGTTTGGTCACCTTGTTTTCGGCGCCCGACTACGGTGGACGGTTCAGGAATTCTGCGGCCATGATGTACGTGGATCAATCGATGCTTTGTACGTTCAAGGTAAGCTTCCTTTTT
>JAQIWJ010001362.1:0-11711 GCA_034695185.1 Discolaimus major
GACACTGCAACCTTTCGTAAACGCAGGCTGTGCTGAAGAAAATATGAGAATTTACGTATATTCCTCAGGGGTACTGTAGCCAGCAATGCTCACCGCCTTGTCCTGTGCAAGTCTGTTTGACGCATTTCCCTGAATGATGTGGACATTGCCCGGATGCTCCTGTTCCATCGTAGCATTTGAGAGCAATGCATTGATGAACTGAAATCAAACAGATTCTTATTGAACAGCCAAATTGCATGCATTTTTACTTTGCATCAATGCCAGAATCAGTAGCATAAAAATAATCCGACCCATTTTGCGGAGAAAACTCCACAGCTGCCGAAGGAGCGTTTCTTCAGGAGGAAAGCAAGAAGGATCAATGGCTTGCCGTGGTGCTAGCTAAGTAGCCTTTGCAAAAATTTTGAGGGAGCTTTCATTCTAAAGCTGGTGTTCCGAGGACACCAGTGATGCTTATGTGCGGTCGTTTGCAATTTATCACTGCTGGAAAGCAGCTGTGCACAACATATATTCTGGAAATTCTCAAAGCTGTCTGCACCATAGAAAAACAAAGTGCAACCATGTTTTCTACAGCCATCTTGGCAGCTGAAAGTCAGTGCTGATTTTTCATGTTTGCATTGATCTTGGGCAACAGAAAGCAGTGGAACCGCAAGAGGATATGTGCCTAGCATTATTAACCATATAATTAGAATTCAACAAATGCACATGGAAGCAGAAAAGCTAAAAGCTACAAAAACATGACATTGGTCACTATCATTTTTCTAGTTGAAATGACGTCCAATGATCATAGCAATGCTGAATCCCATGATTGCAATACCCAAATTTGACACTGCACTCCTTTGTCCGAAGTTGCAATTGTCAGTGTTGCAAATGCATTTGTGGCATTTTTGACCAAGGATATTCTGGTCGTTACAGCCGCTTGGGGCTTTAGCATTACAGCCTTTTATCAGTGCAGGCAGACCTGAAAAAACATGTATTCGCATATCTTCCAGGACTGAAGGAGGGTAGGTCAATAAAACTAACTTCCTTGTCCTGTGCAAGTCTGCTTGTAACAGGTGGGTTCAGGTCCAACAATCGCTGCTCCTGGACAGTCCATAGACTGTTCCTTGCCATCATTAACAACTACGAAGCATTTGAGGGCATTGCATTGATGAACTGAAATCAAAACTGGGATTTTTTACTGAACCAACTGATTCGCATGCATTTTTACTTTGCACCAAGGCCAGAATCAGGAGCATAAAAATAAACCGAGCCATTTTGCCGAGAATGTTCCACAGCTGCCGAAGGACCGATTCTTCAGACGAAAAGGAGAAGGATCAATGGCCTGCGGTGCTGCTAAGCCATCTCCAGCCCCAGCGAAATTTTTGAGGCAGCTTTCTCTAGGATTCTAAAGCTGGTGTTCCGAGGACACCAATGATGCTTATGTGCGGTCTTCCGCAATCTGTCACTGCTGGAAAGCACCTGTGACCAAGTAGACTTTGTTCTTTCATCTGAGCAGATCTTGCAAAATTTTCAAAGATTTCTACAGAAATGCAGAAACATCGCAGTGCAGCCATATTTTCTGCAGCCATCTTGGGAAGCTGCCAGTGCTGATTTTTTCATGTTTTTCTTGCATCGATTTTGGGAAAGTAGAAAATGAAAGCAGTGAAAATGCCGAGTTTATGCACGATCAGTTTCTGCCTTCACATGCACTATATGTATGCTGATAAAATGCTAAGGATAGCAAGGCAGGTTTCATGATTTTTGCATATGGTCAATGCGTTTGATGACATGCCCAATTGCAAGCATTCCAGAAGCTGTGTGGGCAGCTTGCATCGATAAAAGCAGCTGATAATCTCGGCAGGAAGACTGATCACAATCCGCTTGCCTGGATGGCATGCTATCAAAAATCGCAAATTTCAACCGAAAATTCCAGACCGTTGAATCCATGATGGCCAGCCTGGCAAACGTGGCAATGCAGAGTTGAGCCACGTTGGAAAATTTGAAACGTGTCAAAAGCTGATTGGCTCCGGTGTTCAGGAAATTGAGCACGTGATCAGCCGTATAAAATTCGACGGGTGATCATGGCGAGCTCATTCGCATCACGCGAACATCCATCCTGCCATATCGAAAAACAATAGCGTCAAAGATGAAAATGTTGGCGGTCATTATGATTTCATTTTGATGACAAGTGAGAAAGCTAATGCGAATTCTTATTATGCTGTTCAAGAAACATGATCTTGCAGGCCGTTTATGCGATGCCATTGAGTGTTATGTGAGAGCGGCGGATGCCGGGGACTCCAGAGGGACATCAACTTGCACTGGAGAAACGTGCGTGAAGGTAACGTGCAAAGGCGAATGTAAGTAATTTTCACAAAACCGATATTGATGCAGTGACCCTTGTGCCATTTGCCCATTCCTCTACCATGCATATGCTTAGCATACGGCTACAGTATCCATGCTATTTCAGATGGCAACGTGGCAGTCTCGAAATCGTGTGACCAGCGAAATATCACGACGGACGAATGCAAAGGAGGCGCGGAACTTCACCCAGACACACCAAAGTATCACAAATGTTCGATCTGCTATTGTCGCACCGACAAATGCAATCTGGCTCCACTGGTCAAGGCGATCACCTGGGCAATTGGCATTGGTGCATTTGCCACTGTGATGATGGCCAATTTGTTGGATTGAATAGCAAGGACCCGGATCGGTGAATGAGATAAAAAAAATTGATTTTGCTTCATAGCATCGGCTACTAGTCGAGGTCATTTTTGAGTGAATACCAAAATTATGAATGCCTATTTGCTTGTATGCAAATTTGAATTGGGTACATTAACCTAATCAATAACTTGATTTAAAGTCTCCAATATTGATTTTTTCAATCTCCATGCATGTTTGCATGCCTCATAAAAAAGCACTTGAAGAAAATGTAAAAAACCCTCTGATTCACTGACTAAAATTAGACTGCTCTCATTCAAACCAATCGAAATTTCATCACAATAACGCCCTAATTAGGGCCCCATTCTGCTTCATTGATTCGGCCACTAAACATGGCCATGTTGATTTTCCATTTCCCCGCCATGCTTTGCCCCAAAACGGCATTTACCAGTGGCTTTCCATTTATGGGTGCTTCTCAGCCTTAGCCGGTTTGCGTGATCCTCATTTTATTTCACCCGAAAGGCGGCCGCTGTTTTCGGTTCATTCTTTGCGAAGCTTTCCATGCCATTCGTCATCAGTAATCCGCACACTAGTCCCAGCGGAGCCGTTCATAGTTCCAGTGGTGGTCGTGTTCGAAAACGAGATCGTCGACGCGGTGAGCATCATCGATCAACGACCGGACAACGACCGAAACGAAAAACACGCGCCCGTCATCGATCCACGAGTTCCTCATCGGCCCAAGCCCGATTACCCCAACGGAGTACGAGTATCAGCGGTGTATTGAGCGGTATCATTCAACAACAATACAGGAAAAAGAGATCGCAAGGGCCGCAAATACGTACATCGACCACGAGTAGTCAATTATGCACGCCTCGAATCCTAGAAGAACGTCGACCGACCGTGCTTAGCTCGGCGTCGTTCTCGTTCGGTTCGCACACGCATCGACTATCATCGGTCAGTTTCGGCAGTAGTGGTCTCGGCGGACATCAACAGAGCCATTCCGAACAGCCCAGTCCGATCGCCGAATACGAGCGCCCTTCAACGCCCGCTTTCATTGATCAAGCGCAACCGACGGATGCGAAAGTAGCTTTCCGCAACGAGAATCTGCAAATGAGTCGTTCGTATGTGCATATGGGCGAAACGACGGCTCCTTCCGTTTTCCTGACCGGATTGAGTGCCCAATGTATTCATACACTTTATGCCGGTAGTTTCGTCATTTACGGCACGAATCTGGCCGCCGATTGGTTCCATACCTATTACGCGTGCAAAGGATGGTCGGTCACGTTCGCGTTGAGACCGTGGTTGACCATTTGGATGATGTGCTGTTGCGCGTGCGGCGCCGTTTTCAATTTCCTCCTCCTGTATTTATGTATCGAGAACGCGTTGCGTCGGAAATGGGAAGCCGAACCGTACAAGGGTGGATTTCGATTGATTTTTCAACGATTCGGTAATTGGGTGACGGATTTCGATTGTTTCCGTATCAGTTTCCTCATACTCATCTTGGAGAATACGCCCATGACCGTAATTAATTACTGGTTCATTAGTAGTTGTTCCATACCTAGACCTGGGAAAATCGGTTGGACATTCGTATTCGCGTGCGTCGGTACGATTCTGTCGGTTCTTTGGAGAGCCGTGATGACGTTTTTGGCGTACAGAAATCTCAGGTGTCTGAGGTATCATCCTCCCACTACTACAAATAGTAGGAAAGGCAGTAAACGGGCACAAAATGCGGCCGCCTATTTTCAATTGGAACAAAATCCAGGGGCCATGACTATTGGCGAAATACAGCATCAGAAATTGGAAGCAAGAATGTCAGGCTCATCCACGTCCACGATGGATGAATTGAGGAGTGAGTCGAGGCTTTTAAATTGCAGTGGCTCAGTTGCAACTGGAGCGGTTACAGTATACCCATTTTCAGCATGCTGTAAAATTCGTGCTGGATCAGATAGTCAAAAGTGTGCGGCTACAGTATGCCATGCTAAAAAATGTCTGCAAAGCAATTATGCAAATGCCACCATATTTTCCCTGATCTCAAAATCACTATCAGGCCTGGCTGATTTCAGTGTAAAATCGCTAATTTTCAGGCCTGGCCTCGGGTGATCGCACCAACCATTACGACGAATGCTGGCCGATCCGCATGAGCTGTTGGGTCATGTACAATCAACGCGACGATGTGGAAGGCGATTCGGCCACCGGCGGTAGCGTGGGCGAAGGTTCCACAGGTCGACCCATGTCCAGTTTACCGCCGATCAAACCGCCCGACAATTGTCTGGGCTATTGCTGCCAAGCATCGTGTTGCTTCTGTTTATGCATCCTCTTCTACGCGGGCATGTTGGCCACCGGATGCGCACCGTGCGCTTATCACTATACGTGCAGACGAAATTCGCGCGTGCACAGGAATAAATTCGCCAAAACGTGCACAAGAATATGTTCCACTACGTTCAACGTATGCGTAGTCGTAACGACCGTATTCTTGGTCATTAGTATATTAGTCATCAATTTGATCTGGTTAAGTAGTGTCCACGTGATCGGCAATCATCGAACGCCGCCTGAAATCGATCAAATCTGCTTATTCGTCGATCCCGATTGGAAACTCGTGCATCCGACTTTAATGACCTCCATTATCCCTCGAGATAATCGAAGATCGGCCAATATCCGTGTGGATTGTAGATCCATATTCGATTTACACGATCAATGGGGATTCTGGTGGCAAAGATCCGATCCTGGACCGTGGTTGTATCACGGTATATACGGTCCGGATACATTGGCGGTGAAGACGGATACTGTAATCGGGAAAGGGGCCGATGAGATCACCATGATTTATGCCCAATTCGTGCACGGATCGGAGAAAGATTGCTCGTACGTTGTGCACGAAAATTGGACTATAATCGATGAAATGCCATTCCTCGCTTTACCATGGCCCTATTGGACGGCTTGCGATAAGGCGTACGTAATTGAGGAGAAAATTGGAGATTGTGCTAAGCCCAGTACGTTGCTTGGATAAAATGGCTTTTCTTATTGATGCTTTATATTGGCAATATATTTTCCACAGCAATTTGTCATACGCTACGCTGGGGGCATATTTATTGCTTTTATGCATCTTTGATAAAAATCATGCTTTTACCATACTCTGATCAATCGATAATTACTGCTTTGGGTTTTACCCATCGATTTTCGACTGTACATGTACAGACAACAGGCTATTGCCGATGATGTTCTGCAAAAATCATGATCCAAGAATTCTATCATTAATCATTCATAAAAAGAACAATATTTTTACACTCTTTACAAACGATTCGTCAATTTCATCTTCAAATGACGCCTTATCCGTCTGACGGATGCGCAACAGGCGAGTGGACATTTATTGACGCCCAGTATTTCGCACGCGTCTTTGACATTATTACAACAATCGCAGCACACTTTGTTCTGACTCATTAGCATACGTGGTGCTGCCATTTCGTGATGTTCTGCTAGAATAAGTTCGCCTGAAAAAATCGATGATTTTATCAGTGATCATGTGATTTGATTAGTGATCACTGTCATGTGATCAGGTGATCATGTGATATGATCACTGTCATGCGATTTGATCAATGATCACTGCTATTTGATCAGTGATCATGTGATTACTGTGATTGGTCAGACGCACAGCATGTCTGGATACTAGCAATTCAAAATTTCAGCATTGATCAACATGTGGAAGATTTGATCAATGATCACTGTCATGTGATTTGACTAGCGATCACTGCCATTTGATCAATGATCATGTGATTGCTGTGAGTGATCACATGCTGTGCAAAATCACAGCATATTTTTGGATATTTCAAAAATTTCACCACTGATCAACATTTGGAACAGATGCTTTCTGGACGACAGCAGCCAAAAACTTTGATGCAAAGCAAGAAAATTCTGCTCATATGATCATTGGCATACTGCAGCCAGCACAGGCCTTCGATAAAAACCAAATATACTTACCATCAGCATTATCACTGTACACACTGATAAGAAGGATCACGACTAACATCATTCTAGCCACCAGCATCGTGGCAAAGGAAGGAAACCACTTGTGGGTTTTAAAAATGACTGACTACACTCGTCTGCTCTTCCTATCATGGCTTTTCTACGCTCCAACAGGGGGAGGGGGAGAGCCATAAAAATGAAGCCAAAGACGCCCACCCAAGCTTTTCCGCCCACATTCCCTCGAAGAGGAGTTGCTTCGTTCATGTTTGCCTCATTTTAAGCTTATTGATTAATGCTTCTCACAGACTCCGGAAACAGCTAGCATTCATTCATTTTGAGAAAGGGGGCAAATGAATAAGATAATGAAGGCATTTTGTTGGAATTCAAAGCACGTTGCTTGATTGAAAACATTCTAATTGACATTTACAAAGAAGCGTGCATTCTTGGAGTTCTCGAAATTTTCTGAGTGGGTGAGTTCTGGAATGGCATTTTGAGGTTGCAAAGAAATTTGACAAATTGCTTGGTTGTGAGTCATGTGACTGATCTAATCGATCATAGGGAATTATGGATTTCACAATGCAAGTGTGCAGTGATTTCATGTGATCAATTTTGATCACAGTAGGAATTATCGATTTGCGTAATGATCAGATATTGATTGCATGTGATCAATTTGATCACAGTAGGCATTATCGATTTGCATAATGATCAGATGTTGATTGCAAGTGATCAATTTGATCACAACAGGAAATATCGATTACATAATGATCGGATATTGATTGCATGTGATCAATTTGATCACAGTAGGCATTATCGATTTGCATAATGATCAGATGTTGATTGCAAGTGATCAATTTGATCACAACAGGAATTATCCATTGCATTATGATCAGATGCTGATTGACCGATCAATTTGATCACAGGAGGCATTATCGATTGCGTAATGATCACATGCCAATTGCTATGTTCCCAGAATCATATTCAATGCAGAATTTATTCAACTTTGTGATCACCTCAATAAAGCAGCATAATGTAACCGCTACTCGTGATCACATTCTCATCTGATCTGCTTTCACAAATCCAAACGCCAAATGCGATCAAAGCTATCGAGGCAGAACGCCGATTTCGAACCGACCGTCGCTTGGACGCATTCCATGCCCGTGAGTCGGTACCAATCCTTGCCATCGTACAACCAAGCTGTGCGATTATCATCGGTTATGATCACTCGATTGGGACCTTGGACATCGATGTAGGTGGCTTCTACGCCATCCGGGATCGCTACTTTGACCCAAGCTCCATTTTGGAACCGATAAACCAGACCGTTCAAATCCACTTTCCAGACTTCGTTGCTTTCACCAATGGAAACGTGCTTATTATTGCACGGATTATCCGTATCCATCCTTTTCCAGGCTCCGTTCGTATATTTATAAATGCACATGGTGATTGCGTGACCGATGCTCTGGATGGCCACAGCGTTATTGTTATCGTACGAATTGATTTGCGAACATTGCACAACGTCGTCGTGGCCAAAGAATTCCCAGACTTTCGAAGTGGGATTATACCGATGCGGATTATGGGATCGACCGTCGAAATGGGTCGTACAGAACCAAGTGTATCCGTCCGATGCGGCTCCCACCCATTTGACCATATAATGACTAGCGCCCACCCATTTATCGCCTAACCAACGACGGATTCGAATGCGTCCGTACGAGCCCATAATTCCAGCCCTTTCGCCGATATTTGTTTAGCCGTGCCTGGCATTCTTACCCATTCGCTTTTCTCGTCCGATTTTCCACGACGGCATGTTCCAGATGCCACGAATATAGCCAAGATGATGAATAGAGATTTCATTTCTGGATAATCGATCAGTGAAAATGTGGCTCAGCAATCTCAGCGTGCTGAATTTATAGGGTATCGAGTATAATAGCATGTGCGCATTAGCTTATGGCCAAAATCGGCCAGGTGCTGATCAAATACGCCTCCCGGTCTAGTTTTTGGAATCTTCCTTTCAAATCTCCTTATTTGGCATTCTGAATCCGGCTAAGCCTAGGATCCAAGATTGTTTGCCAAGCTAAAATCCCATAAGAATTTACATAGCTGAATAAATTCTGCGTGGATCAACGCTTTGGGAGCTTCTTACATATCAAGCAGAAAACTGAAAGCGGTTACAGTAACCCTGGATATGCATTCTGCAATTTTAGCATTGCATGCCAAACCTGCTTGCGTTCAGAAATTCACTGTTCTACATTTACAGTAACCCTGGATTTTAGCTTTCCGCTGTTTTCAGAAAATCACTGGTCCGCAAATTACAGTAACCCTGGATGCCTGCATTTGAGCCAATTTCAGCATAAAAAATTCGCATTTCTGCGGTTACAGTAACCCTGCAAGCGGATAATTTCAAAAATCCTAGCTTCTTTCCAAAGTCTTTCCTGTGGAAATTTTCATTTTCCAAACACAACACGTGCATTTGACAAATTACCCATCCCGTCTAGCCCTTCAGAACCGGGTGCAGACGGATGAATATAATAGGTTTTTCTTAAAAAATATCCTCCCACTTTGTCCAGACGCCGCATTTACGAAGTTTATTTACCCCGAACGAATAGTTGTAAACAATAATTATCGACGCATTAGTCACGGGCATTTTTTTGCTGACCTTGAAGATTCGGGCAAAAGATATGCTTATTGTGTTTTTTCAATGATCACTGCCACAACGTTGGTCGAAATTTTCAAAACACAATGAAAATCACGTTGAATTTCGTTGTTGTTGACCCTGTGCCAAAATGCGACTGGTACATGATTGGTGACATTGGGAAAGTTCATTTTAAAAATAAACAACCCGTTTCGAACTGGACACTAGGCAGCAGGTTGATCAATTCTTATTTACATGCGCGTACGCTAAGTTTTCACTCGAAAACGGTTTTAGACGGGATAAATAAACGGGTTTTGTAGTAATCAGACGAGGGGGGGGGAAGGCTAGGCTAAGGATCATTGAAAAATCGCCCTCAAAACCCTCGGTTTCCCAATTGAATAGCCATGGGCAGCTGTGCGGTGTCTGGTCTGAATAAAGAAACCTGGCAAAAAAGTGCATTGCGCATCCCCAACTTTGTAGACAACTTTAGAAATCAAGGTCATAGTCTGGCTCCGGGCCCACAGCAGGTCTCCGGAAGGTCGAACATGTTCGAAAACGACAGTGGGTGACAAAATTTTATTTACTCTTCCCCCTTTAGTCCACTTTGCCTTATAAGATAGACAGCCTAAAAGAGGATCCTTGCCAGAGGCATAAGAAAAGCGTGTCCATCAATCGAAAAATTCATGTACAAAAGGTGTGTCAGTGGGTTCGTAAAAATTGGTCTCACTGTCAACTGAAGCCCCCCCCCCAAATTCGACAGTTCATTGGCATCGAATTAGAAGGACATCGTCGAGTGTCATTTTGGGCATTTTGAGGACCAGACGAGTGGTACAAGTTGATACTGACTGCTTGATTTTCTGTACCAGTCGTTAATGCATAGAGATATGATTGGTTTTTCTATTGCATTTGCTCAAGTAAGTAATGAGATTTGCACGCTGCAATTTGCAGATTGCTGAAATTTGGCAGAATGCTCCGCATTCTGCAATGCTAGCCATAACCGAACAGAGCCCTACAAATTGCGCAATTTCAGTTCCTGTGCATTTCATGGTCACTGCCATTGCAATCCGACCAGGACCTTCAGTACATCGGTTTTGATATTGACGAATTGAAAGAGACGTTTGGTGTCAATCACCATTCGGCCGGTAAGAAAAATCAGCCGACCTGACACTTGCAAATTTACACTTTTAAAATCACATTATTGTTGCTTGAAACTGGCAATCATGCACTTTCAGTGCCCCAACATAAACTCGTATGGCCCAATATTGAGACCACAATTGATCACCAAGGCAATCCGATAATCAATCGATTATTACTGGATACGGATGATCAATCGATATCCATCCCATTGACCCTCATCCCAGATCCAGTGGCAGATAAAAAATGCCATTACCAATCAACGCATGATCCAGATACCAATATCCAAGCTGCGATCTCCAATTGCGATGATCAGTTGGTACGAAATACCGACTTGGCAATTTGCCAAACGATTGATTATGGATTTTTTCTAGCGTGGTACAATTATCACTGATACACAAGTATTCACATTACATCCGTTACCGAAAGCTCGTCAAAAATATGGGAAATCCAATACTACACTGAAAACTCATGTACTCGTGAAAAGGCAAACCCTAATTACGCCTGAGGAATCAGTGAAAACTGATTTTTGCGGCATTGGTATGATCAGTCGATACTGAAATTTAAAAACTTCATGGATTGTTTTGCAGAATCCGATGATACTGCAATTTCCAGTATTGCACGTGATTCTCCATTATGGGCGAATTTGGGATCGAACGCACGACGCGTATCTCAAGATACGGAAATGACCATCGAAATAGCCATTTTCGTGGACAACGAAATGTGGAAACGGTATTGGAGTCAACACGGTTCGGAAGCGGATAGTAAATTACAAGATTTCGTGGCTACAGTTTTCAATAATGTAAGCCTGCCATTGAGCCACCCAAAATGCCAGTTAGGAATTTTATGCATCAAAAATAACATCGAAAACAGACATGCAGAAAAAATCCTGAATATTTGCACTGGCTACAGGCCTACTGTAATCACATACCACACCAGCAATATTTCAGATCCAAATCCTGTACGCCCATCCGACCATGTCGTACAAGATGAATTTTAAAATTGTCAAATACGATGTATTCAAGACACAGCCGGTAAGCAGAAAATCGATAATCCAAAAATAGGTCGATATATCGATTACATTGATCAGGATTCGATCGGTGGACACAGGCATCGCGAGGGTGAT
Organism: Discolaimus major; assembly: GCA_034695185.1. Classification (NCBI taxonomy): domain Eukaryota; kingdom Metazoa; phylum Nematoda; class Enoplea; order Dorylaimida; family Qudsianematidae; genus Discolaimus; species Discolaimus major. The sequence goes on from JAQIWJ010001362.1 coordinate 11,481, forward strand.
GCCCAAATGTATTTGGATACGTTTTGTATGTACCAATACGGACTGAGTGGTCGAACTTGGGACCAAGCTTTTCTGTTCACTGGGTAAGTCCATGATCATTCTGATCATAGTGATCGATCGTGCTGATCAGCCATACTGATTGTACTGAAAATGATGATTAGCCAGGTCTGATCATGCTAATCAGCCAGCCTGGTCATCTCAGCAGCCAGGCTGATCATACTGATTAGCCAG
>JAQIWJ010001363.1:0-11704 GCA_034695185.1 Discolaimus major
CACTTCAGTGAGACCGCTTCGAAGCAGACATGGACAGAAAACCTATGACAAATCGGCCAAAAATGTCTGCTAATGGCACAAAATCAGCTTTTCAGAAATTGCGCAATTTTGTTGCCATACGAATTTCGTTGTCATAAGCAGCCTATATTTTGAATTTCAGGTCCATTGCGTGCTTACATCAAAAGTTATTCCAATTCAAAGTAGCCAAGTAACTTTATAATCTCCCTGTACAAGATTATTGCATATTATGAATTCAGTAGCTGTAGACCTACTTGACTCCGCCTTCCCTCAATGTATGGAAAGTCAACCACCACAATGTGACTGGAATAGACACCGGCCACCGATTCGAACAATAATACAGACGGTTTACGGATGCGCAGTCAAAAACGATGCCCTCTTTGGGGCATGAGAATAAACAAAATCAATACGGGAACGTAGGAAGAGCATGGAGAGGTCTACTTTAGCTAGTGTACACCTAAAAGTGGTCCTCGACTACTGCAACCAAGCCGTTTCCATTTTTTCCAAATATTCATGGTGGGCACGAATTACAGAAAAGGCAAAAATATTTTACCACCATCAGGACTTGAACCCTTGGTTTTTACATAGGATCATTCTTATGTGCTGCGTCGCTTATTACGCAATGTGAGAATAATCAGACTTCCTGACCAATACGCAATTATCTTACAAAATTTTGATATCATTCTGCACATATGAACAATAATATTCACAACATAATGCACCGAATAAACCCATCCAAATCCAAAAAGCCAAAGAATAAAGCATCCAGAAAATGCATATATAGTACGTGATCAGTGAATCTTGTGATCAGGTAATTAATATATAAAAGCTCCATAAAAATGCTGACAAGAATGGGCGTGAGAATTATGTCAGTTACAACCCGGTCATGAAAAATTGGTGGCATATAAGTTTGATCACAAACCCGATATCGAGGTCAGTCAGTTGCATTCAAAAAATATGCTCTGCAAAACCCGGAATGCTTATTCCTGGACTAATGATCAAAAAAGCTACCATCTGATGACAAAAATATCAAATATTCCAATTAGACTGATAAAAAGCTACCTCTGATAATAATGCTGAAATTAGTTATTACAAAGTGATAAAAAATCTAATCTCTTATGACAAATATATCAAAATATTTCTCAGCTATTCAAAACAGTGCCTATATAATGATCAAAACTAATATACAATGCAAAATGCAATATTTCCTAATTGCATAATCAAAACTGAACGTCAGTCATGAAAGGATGCATGAAATAATTGCTATAAATCATGGGAGGAGCATGTGAAAAGTACGACCTCCTGACTCCGCCCCTCTCAGTCCAAAAATTTGGACACGCATACTTCGAATGAATTTTTACATTCAAAAAACTCCGCTTACGGTTGATCCTGTCCGAGCAATCTCGACAGGAATTCGATATCCAAACCGAACACGCCGGTGACACCGTCGAACATGCTGAAGCTTAAATCCGCCCATTGCGGATCGTCAGCCACCGGACCACCCATCATGTCCGCCTGATACGCGATGTTGAGTCGACCATCCGGATCTTGAGCGAGCCGTAATCCGTGTCGATCGAGTAGGCGAGCGAATTCTTCCACCCACATGCGGGCTAGAAAATGATTGATCACAGCCCGTTCCGCATTGATCAACGCCGCTTGATGTTCGATTTGATCCAATTCCGTTTGGAGTTGAGACTTTGACATACGACCATCTCGATGCATGATCACCGCACTGTATTCTCGACGCTCCAATTCTTCTTCGTCGCGGTCCAATCGTTTCAGGTCTTCGTCGCGATCCGGATGACGCGCACGGATCACGGACATTGGCACAACGTTTTCCAGGATTCGGCTTTGCATAGTCGTCCAGATGAAGGCCCTCCGGATTGGTACCTGAAATCCAGAGGCTCATTATATAATCTCGATTTAAATGCAGTGATTAGTATGGGAACCTGCCTTTTTGAATACGCATCTGGGCCCATAGGCATGGATATCGGATTAGCTACAGTATACCAATGAGTCCTCAGCAGACATGTCTGCTGTTTGCTAGCATGCGAAAAACAGAATGACCAGCGGCCACTTATGTCCAGCACCAATCAAATGGTCATCAGTGACCATTGGACGACTATTATGCTATGATTTTCACTGATAACCTGTCAAAACTGTGCAAATTCCTATGCATTATCCTTTTCCATGGTGGCAAATTCAAAAACAGCCAGACTTCCTCTCAAATCGTATCGAATTTCGACATTCCGTAAAACTTTATACACAAACATCCCCTCTGAACAAAATTTTTCATCCCGCCTGGCCCTGTGGCTTTTGAAGAAGAAACGTGTCTATGTTGACGCCCGAGAAAATAAATGTGACATCATGATCGCAATATTTCTGCAATCGTATACTAGGACTGCCAGGGGCATTAGCAATGCGAATAGTCAGTAAAGACAAACCGGTTTATAGGCAGTTAGCAGTCTGTCAGAACGCCCAATAAAGTAAACGCCTCGAAAATTCCCTGAACTAAGGATTGAGACTCTCGGCAAATGCCACGCGGCCAGCCGACGTGGCCTGAGCGCCTACAGTATGCCAAGAAGCTTGTGAATCTGTGATTCCGGATTTTCGAGCAAAACCGGTGGGATCCAGGGCTACAGTATGCCAAGAAGCTTATGGGCCAATTTTCACAAAGCCAGAGATTCCAGCCGATGGCTTGAGCGGTTACAGTACCCCTTCGCAGAACCTCGATTCCGCGGGTCAAATCAAAACTGAATGCAAATTTTTAAAATCCTCCTACGCCTACGTACGATGAAAAACATTCAACAAGTCTCCACCTCAGCCAAACATTGTTCGTCTACCCAACTAAACGTGTTTTGGCCAATTGCCAATCGGCGAATTCATATGACGAATTTTGGAATTCATCAATTGCTACATGCCTAATCAGGAATTAATAAAATCGAGATTTCTCAAGTTGAGGGTGGTCCTCAAATGCCCCCAATGCTTCAATTGAATGATGCCATTTGTTGAACAAATGTATCGTTTTCAAGAGCAACGCATCGCCTCCTCCTCAAAATCCTAGTTTTCGTGTTTCCAACCTCCTCCGATTTACACTTCCTACGCATCCTTTGCCATGCCCTGCCAGCCGACTGACTGGAGCCGGCTGCCAGCCACCGAGACTGGTGAATTGACGAGATTTCTCCATTTTTTTATATGTTACATTTCTCATCTTTTACAAAAGAGACTTGACAATGGCCGCATATCTATGCAGATGCGCAAAATATTCGCAAAAATGATATTATCCCTATGCTTGTACAAATTGAAGGGGTGAACAAGGTTTTGCGTGAACATCACTCAAGTTCGGCAAAACAAGCCCAAAAATGCGGAACTAGAGTGCAGAAATTGAGCATCGTAAATGCAAATCGATAATCACATAATCGATTATCGTGTATTCATGGTTTGGGTACTTCCAGTGCCTTTGGACGCACCTACTATGACATCATACATGGTGCACACGGTGCACCGCACTGCACATTGAGGATTACTGTATACGCATGGACAGTATTTCCAGAAGCAATCTGTACTAATCAGCTATCAATTACGAACCTTCTTGGACACCTTTTTGACTAATAAAACTTCCGTACGCCTTGGTAAAAACTAGGCCTAAGTAAAACTTTGATGAGAGATGGGGAAATGACGAAGCCGCAGACCACACGCCACCAAAGCCTACGCTCTGAATGAGGCGAGAGAAAGAGACGATTCAGTCAACAAAATGCTGTACGATTTCCACCCACAGCAAAAAATCCAGAGGCAAGAATTTTTCAAGCCGACTATAGGTATGGGCTATGAAGTCGGCTATTCAAATGAACGGATGGAATAGCCTTCCGTGTTAGCAGAAAAGAGAGCAGATTTTAAAAGTAGAAACACAAAATTCGAGATTTCTCATTGCGCATTGGGAGGGACGACCAATCAGAATGCAGTCATGGTGTTCTTCAACAGCTGCCTTCAGACTCTGGAGTAAAATCTAGCAATGCTGAAAGATACTCCAGATATGACATCATAGTCACGTCATGGAGGGGCATCATAACCAATGAGATAATCGTAGAATACGAATCGATCCTCAGCAGGAAGAGCTGCTATGGAAAATAGGCGAAAATTTTCCGCCCGAAATATGCAAAGGCCCTGTCTTTTCTGGCCCAGCCCATCCCAAACTCAAGCAGTGATTGGCGAAATTTTTCACCCAAAAAGAATACTGCCTTTTCGAAAAGGGAATGTGGCACTGGCCCAGTCCCAACCTAAGCACTGATTTTCAATACTACAAATGCAGGAATGCCGCAAGATGCGATTCGGCGGTTACCCTAATCTTCCGTGTGGGTGGATGCGAGGGTGGTATCCAAAAAAGGCAAATATAAACGTCAATTGGCACTGTTCGGAATGGATGCAAACATTCTTATCAGTTTTCTGATATAAAATCAGGAATCGATTTTCCTGATGCAAAATCAGAAACTCTTTTGGGATGGAAAATCAAGTCCATTTTGCTGATTCAAAATCGGCGTCCACACCATGACTGCCCAAAAGGGCCCGCCAAAATGTGCAAATACAAAATTCTAATCATGCAAACCGATAGTCCTAAAGGACTGGCTTCCAAAAGAGGCACTGATTCAAAATCAGCGGTAAGTATAATGATGCATGCATCAGAAAAATTTCGAACGTGGGATATTGGAGAACCATAAATCAACACCTTCAAAAAATGAATCAATTTATGAGGAATATCATGGATGATGACTGTGAAAGACAGTGCATAAATTATTACTTATTAGCATAAAATAATCCAGTTTTGGTAAGAACTGGATTGAGTGCTGGAAGTCTTTCAGTCTGAACAAAATATTGGGTATTTGAGTTAGATTATTCAGTGCCTTGAAAATGGCTCGTAGGTGGCATTTGGATAAAGTAAATCAATCGTCTAGAGCTACACGGCTAACACAAATAATCGATTCTTCCAAAGTATAATTGGTTTATTTGTTAGCCGTGACGAAGTCAAACTGGGATCATGGTTGCACATGATGCAAGAAATGCAATGCTGAGAAAAGTACTATATCCAGAAAAATATTCTTCGAAGTCCAGCTCAAAAAAGGAATTGCCATGAAAATGACAAGCTTTGCATGCTGCTCATGGCCAGGATTACCCTGGCCTTAATCAATCCAGCTAAAATAACTATTTTTGCAGTACTGATGCAAGACTTTCTTTCTGACATGCAACAACTACACCGGATTTCCACGTCTCATGTCATTCTCCAGGGTAGTTCAGTTGGTTCTGGAAACACACTAGCACAATTCAAGAAATGGGTTCGAATCCTACCCCGGCCATAGATTTTTGGAAAATTTTTGACTCGTTTAAACGTTAGCAATTTCTCAATCACCTGAAGGGATATAAATCCGTATGCAGGCACATTTGGACACAATCCAATGATGACCAGAAGTCCATCTGATTATTGACCATCTGAAAATTGCGCAATTTCTCAGTTTTCATTATCAGATTATTCTCCTGAGTATTTCTTACTTTTCTGCTATGCAAAATTAGTGAATTTCAAAGGTCGATATCAATTTTCCCTATCAAACGAATGCCTGCTAAAAGTTCGACTCGAACTTTTCTGACTATACGAAATTTTCAGGCACAGCCAACGTTGAATGGTGGGCTGAAAACTTGTTGAAAGTTTGCCCAGCCTAGACGGATAGCAATCTAGTTTTATATTCATGGCACGTCCAAGTACCACCAGGTTGAAATTTTAAACCAGTCTTGAAATGTTTAGAAAAATTTCAACGTGGGCTTGGGTGTAGAGTATTCGCATCAGTGTGGGCTTTGGTGTAAAATTTGCTAGCCCAGAAATCGCGTGGTGGAAAAAGATGATGCTATTTGCATGGGCAGATTTAGTGTTGTGCATTGCAATATTCCTGATTTCTTACCAAAATGGCATTTTCAAAAATCTAATCTTTGATCACTGATATATTTGCATAGAATCAAGCTAGACATGGCGTGTGAATGTATTTTCCTGGATAATCGAACATGCTCTATCGATTGATGAAGTCAAAATCGACCGATCACGCTTGTATCGAAAATCGATAATTTTGATCAACTTTTGAGATACGCACCGGAGACCAAATCTAATCACACCACGATGATCAGCGTGTCAAATTATCTCAGAAAACATGCTTTGCGGTGCATTCTTCACGATTATTATCGATTTTGAAATTTTGAAAATTGATATCCTCAACATGTAATCCTTTATCAATGATATTTTTGCACAGAATGAAGCTAGATATGGCATGAGGATATATTTTCCTGGACAATCAAGCACCGAGAATCGATTGGCGTTGCCAAAATCGAGCTAGAACCTCTCTATCGGAAACTGATCATTTTGATCAAATCCCTAAATATCAATCACACATCAAAATAAATGTGATTTTTGGAATCAGCGCGACAACGTGATCCGGAAAATGTACGTTTCGTTCGTTGATCTCATATTTTTAAGAATTTCAAATTTTGAAATTTGCCTTCCCCCAGTACATAATAATTCGGTCAAGAAATATCTGTAAAAATGCAGGCCCGGAAGCCATGGCGGGGTGTTCCCTTATACAGTCGATAGTGCTCTATCCATTGATCACGGTCTGATCAGTTGGAAATCGATACATGGAAAATCGATATTTCTGATCATAATTTGAAATGTGCGTCCTACAGTAAAACAAATGATGCCACGATGATCACCATGCCCCAACTGTCTTAGAAAATATGCTTTCAGTGCATTGATCACGTTTGATATTTCTTTACAATCGGTATTTACCATATGATCAGAAATTATCGATTTCTACAAATATGATCAGTCGATTTTCACATCAACAATCGCTACAGCATGGTCGATTATACAAGCAAAACTTCGCAGATATACGCCATCGCAGTATGTAAAAAGTGTAAGCACGGTAAAATTCAAAATTCAAAATAAGCATTGGTAAAGATGAATACAAAAATGGCAAATTGAATATCAAAATATTTGAATCTGCTTTCAATTTTCCAGAATTCCATAATCCATATCACCTATCTCGCTGTTTTCTCCATTGATCGAGTGATCAATGCCAATCGATAATCCCCGATTATCTTGACCAATAATATTGACCACTTCGCCAACGGTCAGCTGTGGCAATTGGATATCGTAGAAATTCGTGCCGCTTCCACCTGGATTACGTACTGTATCGTCATTTGGCGTTGGTAAAGCTGTTGATCCTGAAAAAAGGCGGATTATCAGATTTTGGCAAAGCCATGATTTTATGGATCGATGCATGGCCAAGATGCAATGGGATCATGGCATACCTGATTTTGGATTCTTAATACAATGCAGTGGTACTGCTTTGGGTTTGCCACGGTTGGTGGTCAGTTTCTTTCGACCATTGCCAATATCGATTGATTCTGATGATTCGATCGATTTGGTCGATCGATCATCATTTGGAGTATGGATTTTAGCCTGAAAACTCAGCAGTGATTAGATGGTCAGCACGGGAGCGTGCGGACAGTGACCAGGTGGTCACGACCCATGGTCCCCTGACCCATGGTCCCTGACCCATGGGTCCTAAGGATCCATGTTGGGTCCTCAGATTTTCCATACCTTCTTGGCCTTTGGCCCACGATCAATCTCGGCTTTCCTCTTCCGACCCCGCTTCAATTTGGCCGATTGCTGATCAGCAACTTCTTCCAACTGCTCCAAAGGCAGATGAGCCATCGGTGGCTCAAATCCAAGGCCATCCGAGATAATCCGCCTCAACCAAGTGATCTCTAATTGCATACGACTATTATCGATTTTCGCATCGACCAAATCGATCTTCTGATTCCGACGACATTTCTGCGATGCCAAATTTCGTTTTGAATCCTTGGACGACGTTTTTACGTACGCTTCGGCTCTGCGTGAACGTTGATGGATAAGGCCAGCTTTCCTGACGTATAATGATTGGATTTGAATTATGGAATCGGGATTTTCGGATATGATTTGATCGAATGTGATCACGGGTTCAGTATGGTCAGTTTGACCATTGTCCATGTTTGACCAACTGAAAAACCAAGCATATGTGAGCTTGATCACTACAGTATGCCACGCCAAAATTTCAGACGACCCAGCAAGGCCCCTTGCCCACTTCCACTCTTCAAAAATAAAATAATTTTGATACCACCCCTGTTTTTCACCACCCATGACTTCAGAATGCTTTTAGCATTCCATAAACATCCTTTTTCAATGCCCCATCCTTGAAAAAACTAACCTGTTTTTTTTCAAATGCCAGGATCAATATAATGGATAATGTATCACTGATGCCTTATTCAGTAAAAATGCATCCAATTGATGACTGAAAAATGCCACTGGAATTCCAGCCTGTAAAAAAGATTTAACTTCTTCAGCTAATTGCCACAGAAATCTTCAGTTTTCTGGGCATGGAAATATCCGTGAACGCAATGGCCAATCAGAATGAGAGGCGGAGTCTGGACTCCGCCCATCCAAGGGAACCAATGAGAGAAGGAGGCGGAGCCTCCTTTTGGCGCAGCCTCTTTTCAGAAGCCCAGCGGCTTTTTATGAGACATGGAAAAGGCACGTTGTGCAGGCGGATAAAAATCAATCAATCAATGACATCTATTTGATTCATTTTGCAAAATTTACCGCACCCCAATTCAGTGACTCCAAAGTCACCTTTCCATGAGAGAAACCACGCAAAAAGCATCTGCGCATCATGTGCAAATATTCTCATCAAAAAATCATGATTTTATGTACCTACCCCCTTCTCAACAGGCAACACACGCATTGTACGATTTTCAGAACGCCTAGAAACCCTTTTGCATTGAATGCAAAACCGGCTGGCTGGTTTTCCTCGTACCAGGCAGCCAGCTGCCAGACGATACATACACGGAGCCAGGAAGTTTTTCCTGACTCATCATGTTTAGATCTTTCCATACGCATCTATAGGCATACTGTAACCGCATACTTCCTGCTGAAAAAGCATCAGATAATCTTGGGATAACCCAATGCGATCAATAATCACGATCAGATTTGGAATCAAATATGTTTAACATATTACAAATGTGCAAATATGCGCATGAATCGTATCATGAATGATCAGAAATTGAAAATAATCCTAATCAGATGAAGACTCATTCCAAATATGCATATGAAGGTAATCAAAATATGAATCTAACGCCTATATATCCAAAAAGTTGGATAAAAAGTGAAAAAGTTTCCAAAAACATTAGAAACCACAAAAATATGTGCTCAAATGATTTTTCAAAAAAATCGCTCCATCAACTAAGAACGGCCAAGCACACGGTCCTTGGAGCCTCCAAAATGCGTGTCCCCCCTGCCGAACCACATTTGCTTGGAAGGCAACCATGCTAATAAGATGGTGATCTCAATGATTTGAAAATTTTGGGGCGTGGCCGGCAGGTAAGGACATATATCGCACGGAGGCTCAAGGTAGTACAGAAAAAACTGGATCAGCCTAATCCTAGCAAAAAATACAGCGTCCATAGGAGGAGCCAATACAAAAATCGAATACACACGCTACTGAAATCAAAGCTGAACGAAAAATCCGCTTTGCTCTAAGCAATTCGGCGGAAAAAGAACCTCAATTAACGTTCCGCATGAATACTAGATCCCTCTTCCAAAACATCCACCACGGGATCATCAATCAGAGAACCCAACCCGCCCTCTTCATGCTCCTCTCTCTCCACTTGTTGGAACATAACATCCAACATATCGTTGGGAAGGTGTAATTCCTCATCATTAATCTGAGCCTGCTGCGTCTCAAGCTCACGCTGCTGATAAAAACGCAGCTGCTCAGTTCTTACAAAAAGCTTATCCTTTAAATCTAACTTCTCTAACTCGTGCTTACTTTCATTTAAATTGGAATTCAGTTCCTCCACGCGTTCCTTGACGGCGTAGATTTCGTTTTCGCGAACTTTCAATTCCGATTCCAACGATCCGATCTCCTTGGATAACGCATCGATCGCATGATGATCACGCGGCCGTTGACATTTCAGGGTACGCAATTCGCCTTGCTTGATCGGTAGAACCTCCTTCCGCAGAACTTGCCATCGAATCAGGTGATCTCGATGCGCCGAATCCAACGATGCCTTTTCCAATTCCAACCGTTCCAACTTCTCCATCGCTTGTTGACGTATAGGGGAGATATAATTATCATCGATGTCCAGCGTAACGGTTGGTTTATCTGAAACGAAAAGATGGCTTAGAATGTGACAGTATTTGAATAAGATAAAATGTTACCCGGCTGTTTCTGGTCCAATTGCAATTGCTCGTTCCGTTGTTGCATCTCCTGGATTTGCTGATCTTGCACTTGCCGTTGCAAAACGATTTCTTGCATTTCTTGACGCTGTTCTTCTATGGTCTTCCGCAATTTCTCGGTTTCTCCGTCGTTGACTTGGTCGCCGTGGCCGATCAATCGCATTTTCAATCCGGAATTTTCTATTTGCAAATCCACCAAGCGAATACGATCTTTTTTTCGGGATATCTTTGTCGTCCAGCCTTCTCGCGCCTTTCCTCTCTCTTTCTTACGTCTGGCCATCAATTCCTCCACATCATGTAGTAAGTCCAGTCGTTGTTTCTTGAATTCGGATTGATGTTTCTTCAATAATTCAGATAGTTCGTCGCCGTCTGGCACGACGTCCGAAGGTGGACTCGAATTCGAAAGTATGTCGTCCGAATGGCAATTGGACGATGAAGTTGCATTATTCTGACGTTTGCGTTTTGGCATTTCCTGAAAAGGAGGCTCCATTATTACGGGATCCCGTATGAACTGTGTTTCTCTGTTTAGAATATCAAGATACAGGGCGTACAGTATCGCAAAAGCGAATACAGTACCCCTCACACGGGTTCCAATCCAATGTAATCATACAAAAAATGCAAACCGCAATAATCCATTGCAGCAAAACTACTAACCTTTAGATATTCTAACCAATGGTAATATTATGGCCGCAAATACAAAACTGACCGTAAAGCCGTCGCCTATTGCATGAAATTCTTTCGGCCGCGATATTTCTCCGTTCATAAACCGAACCAAGCTCGTTCCATGGCTGGCAATGCTCGAAATGATCGTACGGCAGTTCTTCTTCCACACACGAACGAGAATATTCTCGACGATGGCTCTAGAAAGAAGAGTTCATCGTTAGATGACGTGGGAAATACGAGCATTAAACTCCGCCTCTCAATCAACCAATGTTCAATTTTGGAGACGGGAGTAAATGCAATGGCATCCAATTGCAGAAGCCAGAATAAATACATGTAAATTTAACGCCAGCTAGTGCCAGCCTTCTCTGGACAAATGCCACTGATATTTTCGTCAATTTTTACAGAATTTTCGTCGCACGCAGGGACGTTCTCAGAAATAAAAATAATCGCTGGGAAAAATATATGAAAATTCGCAGACCCAAAAAACCATGACGAATGCATTGAAAGGATGAAAACTCACTTTCTGGGGATAACGATTTGATGGAATAATCAAATGGTCAATAAGAAGTTTGTTTTTCAGGATCAAAAATCTCACTCAACAACAAAACAAAGAAAGACCACAGGTCATCCGGATCGGTGACAATTGACCCCACCGACAATTGACCCCACGGCGCGAATTTCAAAAGTGCGACAATTGACCCCACTTGCGTAAAT